>CAUYLG010070582.1:0-28010 GCA_963573385.1 Cacajao melanocephalus
CCAAAGTGCTGGGATTACAGGCGTGAGCCACTGTGCCCGGCCAAGATGTTCTTAATATATTTGAAATAAAAAGAGTAAAAGGTAAAGTAACAGGTATGGTATGAATTCACATTTTTTTAGACGAAGTTTTGCTCTTGTTGCCTAGGCTGGAGTGCAATGGCAGGATCTCGGCTTACTGCAACCTCTTCCTCCCAGGTTCAAGTGATTCTCCTGCCTCAGCCTCCTGAGTAGCTGGGATTACAGGCATGCACCACCACACTCGGCTAATTTTTTGTATTTTTAGTAGTGACAGGGTTTTACCATGTTGGCCAGGCTGGTCTGGAACTCCTGATCTCAGGTGATCCACCCGTCTCGACCTCCCAAAGTGCTGTGATGACAGGTGTGAGCCACCGCGCCCAGCCATGAGTTCACATTAAAAAAAAAAAAAAACTCTGTGTGTGTATACAGAAAAATTCCAGAAAATGTATTCCAGATGTTATCAGTGATTATTTCTGGGTAAAAATTTGAATAATTTAATCTCTTTTTTTGCTTTTCTTATCATTTTTCTCTTATGCCCATTTTTATTTGTGTAATTTCTTTTTGTTTGTTTGTTTGTTTATAGAGGTGAGGTCTCTCTATGTTGCCCAGGCTGGTCTTGAACTCCTGGGCTCAAGCGATCCTCCTGTCTTGGCCTCCCAAAGTGCTGGGATTATAGGTATGAGCCACTGTGTCTAGCCTTTGTGAAATTTCTTAAAAGAAGGAAAAACTGGCTGGGCACGGTGGTTCACGCCTGTAATCCCAGCACTTTGGGAGGTCAAGGTAGGTGGATCACCCGAGGTCAGGAGTTCGAGACCAAAAATTAGCCAGCCGGGTGTGATGGCACATACCTGTAATCCCAGCTACTTGGGAGGCTGAGACAGGAGAATTGCTTGAACCTGGGAAGCAGAGGTTGCAGTGAGCCAAGATTGTGCCATTGCACTCTAGCTTGGGCAAAAAGAGCAAAACTCCATCTCAAAGAGAGAGAGAAAGAAAAAAGGAAGGAAAAGAAAGAAAAGAAGAAAACAAGCAGGCAGGCAAGAAAGAAAAGAGGAGGAGGAGGGGGAGGAGGAGGAAGAAGAAGGAAGAAGAAGAAGAACAACAACAACAACAACAACAATGACCACGTTAAAAGGCAGCTCCCTGAATTAGGACAGAAGAAATCTACAGTCTCGGGTCACAAGCCTGAGCTGTGTGACCATGAGCAAGGGGCCTGCCTTTTCTGTGCTTCTGTTCCCTCCTCTGGAAAAGGGTGACCACCTGGTGACTCTCCCTCATTTGTTCTCCTCCAGAGGACCCTGAAGACTATAGATAAACAAGGGCTTTGAAATCTGAAGCTGCGAATCAAGCGGTGGCAGTTTTATTGCCCCAGTGCCACCTGAGAGATTCCTCAAGGAAATGCTCAGAGAGGTAAAGGAAAGGTGGCCTCGGCCCCAGCGCTAGCTAGTTTTAGGGGACAGAGCTCTGGTTGGGCTAGAGAGCCCAAGTTCTCAGCCCCCTCGGCCTCTGGCTTCCCCTTACAGGGCTTCAGTAGTCCAGTCTGTGAAATGGGAAGAATACACAATGCTTTCTAGAAAACACTTTGTTCTTCTTAAGCAGCAGGATTCTTCTCTCCAAGGAAATACAGATTTCTCCATTGAGCATCAGTAATTCTGCTCCTAAAAGCAAGGCATTCTGTGCAAAAAAAAAAAAAGGCTAGGACTCTCTTTCCCATTACACAATGTGATATGTCAACTCAATTCCCCACCAATTTCCTAAAATGTAACCAACACACAGTAAAACTCTCTTCATACATAATAAACTATCATGACAAGTATGGACAATGCTTAAAACATCCCTTCCTGGTCACCAAATAATTAACCACCATTAATAACTACTGCTGTGTGCGGTAACATGGCCCTGAGCGCTCTGTCCCAGCAACATCTGGGATGCCCAGACACTAACATCTGATTCTGACATGCTTCCAGTTGCATCCAGCAATCACTCAAGACTTTTCCTGTCTTATATCTTTTTGTTATAAATGCTGTACTGCATTTTTGGGACAAACATATAATGTTTTACATAGAAAACACCGGCTACAAAAAAGCTTGGAGAGATATGCATTCCAGGAATTCGGTTTTATAAACTGAGAGGCATTAACACCAGGAGAACATAAATGAGACAGATTCAGGCAGGCTTGTCCCATGAAAACCAGGGGGCACTCCCCAGTTCCTTTTCAGAAGTTTAGGGGTGGGCTGGGCATGGTGGCTCACACCTGTAATCCCAGAACTTTGGGAGGCCAAGGCGGGTGGATCACATGAGCTCAGGAGTTTGAGACCAGCCTATCCAACATGATGATACGCTGTTTCTGCTAAAAACACAAAAAATTAGCCGGGTATCATGGCACATGTCTGCAATCCCAGCTACTTGGGAGGCTGAGGCAGGAGAATTGCTTGAACCTGGGAGGCAGAGGTTGCAGTGAGCCAAGATCGCTCCACTGCACTACAGCCTGGGTAACAGTGTGAGACTCTGCCTCAAAAAAAAAGAAGTTGAGGGGTGGTACTGAGTTTGGAAGGTGGGGCTTGAAGCTGCATCCACACTGCTGGTCAAAGAATGAGGATGCTGATGGAACATAGGGGCCTGGTAAAGAGCCCCCTTCTTTACTGCAGTCATCGAGAAAGATCTCCACATAGCAGCTGTGGCAGTGGTAGAAGAGATGCCACTACGACAATTAATAAAATAGCCAACACTTACTGGGCTCTTACATGTGCCCAGCACTCTCCTAAGCACCTAGCATGAATTAACTCACTTAATCCCAGTAATCAATCTATGAGCTAGGTACTATTATTAGCCCCTCCTTACAGATGGAGAAACTAAGGCATGGAGAGGTTAGGAACTTGGTTAGGATTATTCAGCTTGTAAACAGTAGGGCTGGGATTCGAGGCCAGGCAGTAGAGTTTTAGAGTTCCTTCCTGCTCCAAATCACTGGTGCTCCTCCCAAGGGGGAGGCACCACAGGAAGGGGAGGGTAGGTGGCCAGGAGCTCCCCACTTCCCCATTTCCTTGCCCTGGGCCTCGCCCTCAAAGCAGATGCTGAGAAAGAGCTGAAGACCTCAGGATCAGGCTAGCTCCAGAGCACCAGGCCTTGGGGGCTGAGCAGAGGAAGGCTGGGAGGCAGCCTTACCCACAGCTTCCCATTGTGATAGTAGGCTCCCAGGAGCTTCACGATGTAGGGGTGGTCACAGGTGGCCAGGATCTCAATCTCCACGATGTAGTCCTCCAGCTCCTCCTCACTCTTGGTTTCAATGACTTTGGCCGCAGCCAAGGCACCCGTCTCCTTATTCTTGGCCTGCAAAGAGGAGACACGGGAGGTCAACAAGGTATGCCTGGCAGGAAATTGACCTCTGGACGTGAGCCCGGAGCCCTGCATGAGTATGAAAACAGAGGCCGGATGTCCAGATGGGGACTGAGATGCTGAACCGGGACGTATATTGTTCTTGACAATAGCCAGTGCCACACATCATGTCTGTACTTAGTAATAAGTGACAATATACCCATACAATACTATGGGAAAAATAAAAACACAAGAATGAGACAGCTCTACAAATATCAACATAGAAAGACTGTGGATTTGTTCAGAAAAAAAAAAAAACAACCAAGTCATTAAACAATAAAAGTGGCACAATACTTTTTGCATAAAAAATGGAAAACTATACCTT
Organism: Cacajao melanocephalus; assembly: GCA_963573385.1. Classification (NCBI taxonomy): domain Eukaryota; kingdom Metazoa; phylum Chordata; class Mammalia; order Primates; family Pitheciidae; genus Cacajao; species Cacajao melanocephalus. The sequence continues at coordinate 3,713 of CAUYLG010070582.1, forward strand.
CATACATGCTCACAAGCATCTGTGAATGCATGGGAAACTCAGGAAAAATATTACCTGATAGCAGGTTGGGGAGGGGCCACAATGCGGACGCATTCAAAGAGTACTTTCACTCTGTTTAAAATTTAAAATCTAGGCCAGGCGTGATGGCTCACACCTGTAATCCCAGCACTTTGGGAGGCCAAGGCAGGCAGATCACAAGGTCAGGAGTTGGAGACCAGCCTGGCCAACATAGTGAAACCCCATCTCTACTAAAAATATAAAAATTAGCCGGGTATGGCAGTGCGTGCCTGTAGTCCCAGCTACTCGGGAGGCTGAGGCAGAATTGCTTGAACCCAGGAGGCAGAGGTTGCAGTGAGCAGAGACCATGCCATTGCACTCCAGCCTGGGTGACAGAGTGAGACTTTGTTTCAAAAGAAAAAAAAAATTAAATCTGTTTAAAAAAAATTTTTTTTGTTTTTTGAGATGGAGACTTGCTCTGTCACCCAGGCTGGAGTGCAGTGGCATGATCACTGTTTACTGCAGCCTCCGCCTCCCAGGTTCAAGGGATTCTCCTGTCTCAGCCTCCCGAGTAGCTGGGACTACAGGCATGCACCACCACACCCAGCTAATTTTTGTATGTTTAGTAGAGACAGGGTTTCACCATGTTGGCTGGGCTTGTCTCGAACTCCTGGCCTCAAGTGATCCGCCCACCTCGACCTCCGAAAGTGCTGAAATTACAGGTGTGGGCCACTGCGCCTGGCCTAAAATTTTAAAAAAATTTTTAATAGGAATGTTTGATGCATTTATTTGCAACATTTCACTTGCATTAACAGTAGAATGAAAAGGCGGTCTAAGTGCCCACCAGTTATGGTGGAACTGCTTCGGAGATGCATGTCACCGGAGCAAAACAAGTCTTCCTTATTTTAGGAAAAAGAATAAGAAAACTCCACACATACTAAGTTGGCTATAGTTCTAAAAGATGGAAAATATTAAGTGCTGGTGAGGACTGGAGATATTAAAACCCTTGTGCATTGTTGGCGAGAAGGTAAAACGGTGCAGCCAGTGTGAAAAACAGTTTGGCAGTTTCTCAAAAGGTTAAACATAGACCTATGCTAGCAATTCTGCTTATAGTTATATAACCAAAAAAGCTCAAAGCAGGGACTCAAGGAGACATTTACATACTCATAGTAGCCAAAGTGTGAAAACAACCCAAGTGTCCATCAGTAGATAAATGAATATTTGGGAGGCCAAGGCAGGCAGATCACTTGAAGTCAGGAGTTCAAGCCCAGCCTGGCCAACATGGTGAAACCCCATCTCTACTAAAACTACAAAAATGAGCCAGGCGTGGTGGTGCACACCTGTAATTGCAGCTACTCAGGAAGCCGAGGCAGGAGAATCACTTGAACCCAGGAGGCGGAGGGTGCAGTGAGCTGAGATCACACGACTGCACTCCAGCCTGGATGACAGAGCAAGACTCCATCTCAAAAAAAAAAAAAAAAAGATGAATGAATAAACAAAATGTGGTATATCCACAAACTAAAAGATTCCACTATAAAAAGGAAGGCAATTCTGGCCAGGCACAGTGGCTCACGCCTGTAATGCCAGCACTTTGGGAGGTCGAGACGGGCCGATCACCTGAGGTTGGGAGTTCGAGACCAGCCTGGCCAACATGGAGAACTTCTCTACTAAAAATACAAAATTAGCCAGGAGTGGTGGCACACTCAGCTACTCAGGAGGGATTCTCCTGCTAAGGCAGGAGAATCACTTGAACCCAGGAGGTGGAGGTTGTGGTGAGCCAAGACCATGCCATTGCACTCCAGCCTGGTCAAAAAGTTCGAAAATTTGTCTCAAAAAAAAAAAAAAAAATGGAAGCCAATTTCCTTTTTCACTTAACATAACGTTTTCAGGATTCATCCATGACACAAACTACATGGATGAATCCTGAAAACATTATGTTAAGTGAAATAAACCAGACACAAAAGGATATATATTGTATAACTCCACTTTCCTGAAGTACCCAGAGTAGCTGAAATCATGGAAATGGAAAGTAGAACAGAGTTTTCCAGGGGTTAGAAAGTGGGGAATGAGGAGTTATTGTTTAGTGGGTACAGATTTTTCTGTAGAGGGTGATAAAAATTTTGAGGTATAGGTAGTGGTGATGGCTACACACTTGTGAACTGATTTCATGCCATTAAATTTATACTTAGAAATGGCCAAAATGACGAATAAGATGTTCTGCATATTTTACCACAATTCAAAAGAGAATGAGAGAGAAATAACCATGTAAATGGAGCAAGCAATCCCACTCTGTTCCACCCAAGGATCTGGTGTCTGGGAAATGGGAGGTGAGGACCCACAGCGCCCCGGGAGTCCTTCAAGGACGTCAGTGGGGAACGCTGCAGCAAGCATCTCACCCACCCCGCTGCATGGGCTTCTGGTGTTGAACAAGAACACATGGCGTGGTGTGGTGGCTCACACTTATAATCCTAGCACTTTGGGAAGCCAAGGCAGATGGCTTGCTTGAGTCCATGAATTTAAGACCAGCCCGGGCGACAGAGCGAAATCTCACCTCTACAGAAAAAAATAAAAAAGGCCAGGCACAGTGGCTCACACCTGTAATCCTAGCACTTTGGGAGGCCAAGACAGGTAGATTGCCTGAGCACAGGAATTTTAGACCAGCCTGGGCAAGATGGTGAAACCCTATCTCTACTAAAATACAAAAAATCAGCTGGGCATGGCAGTTGGTGCTTGTAATCCCAGCTACTTGGGAGGCTGAGGCAGGGAGAATGGCTTGAACCCAGGAGGTGAAGGTTGCAGTGAGCTGAGATCATGCCATTGCACTCCAGCCTGGGTGACAGAGTGAGACTCCATCTCAAAAAAAAGAAAAACACTCATATACACATTTCCTTACAAAATGGCCGCTAGCCAGGTGCGGTGGCTCACACCTGTAATCCCAGCACTTTGGGAGGCCAAGATGGGCAGATCACCTGAGGTCAGGAGTTCGACACCAGCCTGGCCAACATGGTGAAACTCCGTCTCTACTAAAAAGTACAAAAATTAGCCAAGTATGGTTCATTCATTCAACCATTATTTACTTGGCTAAATTCTAGTGAACAAGACAAGCAGTTTCTGCCTAGGAGAATCTGCATGAGGCAATCACTTGCCTTTCATATCATCATTCAACCTTCCCTGATTTTTCTTCAACAGGGGCCAACCTGCCCTCAGTTCCAGTCCCTAAACTGCAATATTTAGTAGAGGATAGGAACTCATCTTGGCCAATCAGAATACTCTGCTCCCTCTGGCCACAGTGATTGGCTCAAGAATAGGCACTGTGGTGGGGCGAGGTGGCTCACGCCTGTGATCTCAGCACTTTGGGAGGCCAAGGCAGGTGGATCACCTGAGGTCAGGAGTTTGAGACCATCCTGGCCAACACGGTGAAATCCCGTCTCTACTAAAAATACAAAAATTAGCCGGGCGTGGTGGCGCATGCCTGTAGTCCCACCTACTTGGGAGTCTGAGGCAGGAGAATTGCTTGAGCCCAGGAGGCAGAGGTTGCGATGAGCCGAGATGGTGCCATTGCACTCCAGCCTGGGCAACAAGAGCAAAATTCTGTCTCAAAAAAAAAAAAAATTAGCCAGGTGTGGTGGCAGGCACCTGTAATCCCAGCTGCTCGGGCGGCTGAGGCAGGAGAATTGCTTGAACTCGGGAGGTGGGGGTTGCATGAGCCAAGATCGCACCATCGCACTCCAGGCTGGGCAGCAAGAGCAAAACCCTGTCTCCAAAAAAAAAAAATTGGCATGTGATCAAGTCAGCCAATGAAATGCAACCTCTGAACAATTGCTGAGCCAGCTGAGAATGCTGCAAGCCCTCCTTGACTTCTAGCCTCCAGCCTAGAGCCATCCTGCCCCTAACGGGGCCTGAAAACCAAACTAGGTCCGAGGCACTGAAGCTGAGACAGGGCATGAGAAGACAGTTTGATCCCTTCAATTAACTTTTACAATTCTCTATTAAGGGCTTGATTTTTATATATAAGAAAACTGATGCTTAGAGAGATGAAGTCACCTGCCCAAAGTCACACAGCAGGTTCATAGGATTAGGAGTTGAATTCCGGCCAAGGTGGGTTCAAATTTCATGTACCTGACTGCTTTGCCAAAGAAGACTGTATATTCTGCAAAAGTCCCATCTGGGCCTCTAAACAGGGGGAGGATGGATGGCGAAATGATGTCCAGCTCTCTCCCATGCTCTGACAAGGGCCATCGTAGGGAGTGGGTAAGTCTTGGAAAGCTAAGGGTGGTCCAAGTAGATGAGGCACATGTGGGAGTTGGCAGGCAAGAAACAGCATGAAGAACAAGTGGCTGTCTGTGGCCTCTGACGTCCGTCTCTCCCACCGGCTGAGGCAAGGCCGGGTTCCAGCACAGGATGCAGGGAGCCCCGGCTCAGCCTTCCAGTGCTGGCTGGCAGTGACTAACGGCTCAGCCCACACCCTTGAGAGCAGACACACAGTGGCCACTTGTGTTTTCTGGCCCAAGCACCTCTGTGGGAACAATCCTCCCCCTTGTGCCCGCAAGGGGCCCAGCCTGGAGGAGGTGGGGACAACCCTCCCGGCCGGGGTCCTGCTTCACCCAAGGGGCCCAGCCAGCCCAGTCAGGGGCTGGGGGCTTCCTGAAGAGTCAGCAGCACAGAGGCCAGCAGAGGACTAGACACCCTTCCCTCCTGGCTGCCAGCTGATCAGTGTGTCGCTCCCTCAGCCTGCTGGGAAATAGCTCATATCACAGACCCTAGGAATGGGAGAGAACTTTAGCCACCCTTCCTTAACTGCAGCTCCCCAACCCCACCCTGCAGATGAGAAAACTGAGTCCACGAAGGCAAATGCAGAGACCGGGGTCCAATTTTGTGACACTCATCTCATCTGTGACACAGATGTGTCTCAAGAAGAATAAATGAGAACGCAAGAGGCTGGGCACAGTGGCTCACGCCTGTAATCCCAGCACTTTGGGAGGCCGAGGCAAGTGGATCACCTGAGGTCAGGAGTTGGAGACCAGCCTGACTAACATAGTGAAACCCCATCTCTACTAAAAAAATACAAAATTAGCTGGGCGTGATGGTGGGCGTCTGTAATCCCAGCTACTCGGGAGGCTGAGGCAGGAGAATTGCTTGAACCCAGGAGGCAGAGGTTGCAGTGAGCCTAGATCGTGCCATTGTACTCCAGCCTGGGAAACAAGAGTCAATCTCCATCTAAAAAAAAAGAGAGAGAGAAAGAACAAAAAAGCAAAGAGCATAGAGGGGCCTGTCCCTGGGAGCATCCCTAATCTCAGGCCTGGGAGCCACTGGAGCTGCTTGGAAATTGACCCTGGGGCTGGGGAGTAGTGGGGGACCTGGCCAGCATCCACTCCCTTTTGTGGATTCAAAACTCGAGCTGCCTCTGGACACTGCCTCTCCCTTGCTCTGAGTCCAAGGGATTCATGGTGGGCTGACCTCACCCTGGGCAAGAAGCATACCCCAGGCCCAGCCAATCAATCAGACGGCTGAACCAAGGGTGCCTGAAAATGAAACCTGCCACAGTCATTGGTTCAGAAATGTCTGAACTTGGTCCCAAGGCAGGCCAACAGGGTTGTGTCTGGGTGGCTTTTTACATTTGTTTTCTGTTGTTTGCATTTTTGCTGAAGTTACCAGGAAAGCAGCTTTTTCTTTCTCTGGCGCTGCTAGATGGATAGAATGAAAGGCTGGAGGGTCTTGTAGCCCATCTTGCCACTCCTTCAGAGTGGCTGCTGGAAGATAAGGCCAAGATGGCAGAAGCAGGGCTCACAAATGGAGGAAGGCAGAGTGCTGCTGGCTCTGTGGAGCACCTGGAGCCAGCTGTTCCTGAAGGCAGACTCTACCCATAGACTTTTCAGTTACATGAGCCAATAAACTCCTTTTTGGACTTCTGCCATTTGCCACCAGGAAGGAAATGAGTTCCGTCTCTCTAGGGGGAACAGATATCTAGAAGAGTGCCTCACCACACAACACATGTGTATCAAGGCCACCTTCATTCCCAAGCCCACCATAACCGATAAGGTGATATTCACTGAGACCTCACCAAAGAACTGACTGATAATCTAGGATTTGGAGACCTACAGGACACAGGCCAACAGAAATGATGGAAGTCTTCTGCCAAAGGAATCTTCCTCCAAAAAAGTGAAAAGGATCATTTTACACTTAATGAATTACCAAAAACATGCAATTGTGACAATCCCAGCGCTGGAGACAATGTAGTAAAATGGGTGAACTCATTCCCGACAAGAATAGAAACTGATTCAATCTTTCAAAGATGCCAATTGGCAATAGGTTTTAAAAGCCATGAAAATACCCTTTCAGTCTATTATCCCTCATTCCTGAGAACTTAAGGCCAGGAAATACTTTTAAGAAGATAACAGGCCAGGCACGGTGGCCCATGCCTGTAATCCCAGCACTTTGGGACGCCAAGGCAGGCGGATCGAGGTCAGGCATTCGAGACCAGCCTGGCCAACACAGTGAAACCCTGTCTCTACTAAAAATACAAAAATTAGCTGGGTATGGTGGCACATGCCTGTAGTCTCAGCTACTTGGAAGGCTGAGGCAGGAGAATTGCTTGAACTCGGGAGGCAGAGGTTGTGGTGAGCCGAGATCGCCCCATTGCACTCCAACATGGGTGGCTCCATCTTAAAAAAAAAAGGAAGAAGAAGAAAGACAACAAAAGAAATGTACTAGAATCATGTTCAGTTTATATTAGTCCGCAGTAATGGAAAATAAAAAAGGTGAAATCATCTAAAGACAATGGTTACATTAACTTAATGGGATATTAAGCAACCCTTTAAATGACAAAAAGATAATACAGTAATGAGAAAAAATACTTAAGCCATAATAGTAAATAACAAAACAGAAAATGAAATTGTAACCAGGCTACAATTTTCCTTTGGGAGCACTGCATGTGCCCATGGACAAGGACGAGCTAAAACACAGCATAATGAAGTCAAGTGGTTTATAAAGATGATTTTCACCCAGTGACATCTGGCAATTATCCACAGGGGTCCAGTGAGGGCACACTGGGGTTGGTGCAAAGAAGCCTCCCACAAAGAAAGAGGCCACTTCATCTGACCTTGCCTCAAGCGTTCCAGAGACAGACACACTCGTTCTTTAGGAACCCCCTTGAGCTGCACTGTCTGATGCAGTGGCTACTAGCCCACGTGGCTATTTAAATTAATAAATATGAAACAACAATTTAGTTCCTCCGTTGCATTAGCCACATTTCATGTGCTATACCACACTGCGGCTACCATATTGAACAGAGCAAGTACAGAACACTTCCAACACTGCAGAAAGTTCAGCCCCAGCCCTCTCTGCCAGAAAATGCCTCTTCAGAGGTAAGGGAGCATCTAAAACTCACTCCACTGTCCCAGACCCAGCCTCGGAAACATGGGTTTCTTTTTCTAGAAAGCAAAAGGGGACGTGTACAGGGAATCAGCAGAGGAACCCCACCCAGCAATCATTTGCTAGGGAGGTCTCCTAGCAACCTGGCTAGGTGGCAGGCATGAGGGAAGGCTCCCAGCTGACCTGTCAGATGAAAAGCCTGGGTGTGGGTCACAGCCAAAGAACGGAGCAGTCAGGGCTCAGGGTTTCTATTTCCCCATCTTTATTCTGGATAGCCGTGCCAGGCATATGTCAAATACAGTTCAGACCACGGGAACCAAAGCAGGGCTTGATCTGGGTGTCACACAGTGTACAGCTGTGCTGTCCCTGTCTGAACACAGTTCATCTTTGCATGGTGATGAATGTTGCCAATTGCAAGAAGGGCTGTGACTCTATTTAGGAGAGAGAAAAATCTAGCCCCAGAGAAAACCAGGGTCACAGCAGAACTGACTATGTGCAGTAAAGGGCCCAACATAAAGCCAAAGCGGGTGATCTGAGGACGGCAGACACAAAGCTGGGGTGGCCAGCTGACGTGGGCTTGAGTTTAGAGCCCATGAAGGCCCCTGGCTGGCAGGCGTGAGTCAGCGGAGGATGGGAGCCTTGTGTACTACAGGCCTAGGCCTTGGGAGGCCCGTGTCCTTGCGGGCTCAGGATGAAAAAGGCCTGCCAAAGCCTCTTATGATCTCTTGCTGCAGGGCAGTGAGCAGCCCCCCTTTCTCCAGCACAGGCCCATGAAGTATGCAGAGGTACCGCCATTGAAGAGAAAAGGGAGGCCCAGGCAGAGAAGCTCACTTGTCCCAGGTCACACAGCAGTGAGGCGCTGGCAGGCCTGGAGCTCAGCTCTGGCTCTCTGCCCAGTGCTCTCTGCCCTCAGCAGCCCTCCAAAGTGGTCATGCCAGGGCCCCCCACCCAGCTGCTCAGTGCGTTCAGCGTGCCAGTCCTGCTTCCCATCTTCCCTCCATGGTCTTCAACCAGAAACACTCTTGGTGAACCCTCAATGGCTGCTTGCTGCTGACAAGCTACTGCCTGTGCTCCCTGGCCCAGCCCTCAGGGCCCTCACAACCTGGCCCTGCCCACTTCCTCCAGGGTCCCACCACTCCCTCTCACTCAGCCCCATGCCTGCTCCCTACCTCCCAGCCCTCTTCATGCTCCCTCCTCCACATGGAACGCCTCCTCCCTACCTGTGTTTAATCAGCCAGCAAAATCTAACTCAACCCCAGCCTAGCCCATGGCATCTTCCCCGGAACCCCAGCCCACCTCCCCTACTAGAATCTCTTTGCACCTTGTTAAGGCTTTCATCACAGACTGCCCTGTACCCTGGGCATTTGCATCACAGATTCTCTGACCTGGCCATAATCTTTAAAAGGTTAAGCCCACCTGACTCCTCTCAGTTTACCCCAAAGCACCTGGCACAGAACAGCCGGTGGGTAGATGGAAGAGTGGGAGTATGGGTGAATGGGAAGATGGGTGGGCAGACAAGCAGATGGAGGAGTGGATGGATGGAAGGTAGGGGGATGGAGGAATGAATGAGAGGTTGGGTGAATGGATGGATGGACAGATGAATGGAAGGATGGACAGATGGATGGGAGAGTGAGTTGGCAGGAGCATGAATAGGTGCATGAGACTTGGTGGGTGTGAGAGGGATAAAGGAATGAAATGTGTGTCAAGGGAGTAGACAATTATCATCTTCCCTTCTTTCCAAAAGGAACTTCAGCCTACCCTTGCTGGGTTCTATGAACACCAGCCCCTCTCCTTCCGTCAATCTTGTAGCCAAGAAAGTTATTGTTACAAGTACCAACCCCACTCTATCCAGTGTTCCCATCTTGGCACAAACTTAGAAATGAGTAAATTTCAGCCGGGTGAGGTGGCTCGTGCCTGTAATCCCAGCACTTTTGGAGGCTAAGGCAGGCAGATCACAAGGTCAGGAGTTCAAGACCAGCCTGGTCAATATGGTGAAACCCTGTCTCTACTAAAACTACAAAAATTAGCCAGGTGTGGTGGCACATGCTTGTAGTTCCAGCTACTCGGGAGGCTGAGACAAAAGAATTGCTTGAACCCAGGAGGCAGCAGGTGCAGTGAGCTGAGATCGCACCAATGCACTCCAGCCTGGGTGATAGAGCGAGATTCCATCTCAAAATAAAAAGAAATGAGCAAATTTCCATCAAACAATTTGTGGAAACAGCCCAGGACCCAGGCTCAAGTCCCAACTCTACTACTTACCAGCTAAGTGCGCTTGGGGAAGCCAGGATACCAGGACTTTGTTTTCTGATGAAAACCTAGACAATTTCAGTGATGCATGGGAAAATTTATACACCACCACTATGGATTCGCCAGTGGACTATTGGTTGTTACTGTTCTTTCTTGGAACTGTGTATCTTTTTGTTTTTGAAAGCCTAAAAACATGTTTATTTTGTTCATCAATGTATCTATTGTATCAATGTATCTATGTATCTGTCTGGTCATGGCAGACACTGAATATGTATTCTTAAATGACTGATGAATGAGTGAATAGAATGGGTGTTTGTGCCTCCTGCAAACAGGGAGAAATGAGATCCTCCACATAAGAGATGAAAGGAAAGTGATCAAGAAGTCAATTTTCTCCACAACATATTTCTATTTCTGAATCCCTGGCTGTTCTCCAGTTTTGAAAGGTGGTACATCTTTCTTTACCTTGCAGGAGCCAAAGCCTTCGACTGGGCCAGGATGTACACAGCTGAGTCCTGCCAAGCAGAGAGAAACCACTTCCCAATCAATCATCACCACACCAAGTTTCAGCTCAACGACAAATGAGATGGCCAAGTTTCAGAACAAGTGACACTTAAGGATGGTGAAGATTCTGAAGCCCAAAAGCAGGAATGACATGGCTTCCAAAGACTTGCCTTGCATACCATCTCCCTCAGGCCATCCACCCTGGCACAGCTCAGGGAAATGTTGAGCTGCAAAAGTTGTGAACCAGCAAATAAAGAATGGGAACCCAAACGGGATTGGCCCAAAGATACCAAGTCTTGCCCTTGGCTGAAAACTGGGGCAACCTGTCCAACTTGGCTGGGGATGTGGGAGCCCTCAGATCTCAGCTCTTCAAAAACAATGGGGAATCCAACCCCACGTATCACTGATAAAGGAAGCGTGAAAGGTGCCCAGGGGCTCTGCCTCCCTGCAGGGGGCTGCTCCCACCTTTCCAAGGCTCCTCTCTACCCAGAGGAGGACAGCGAGACTCTATGCGGAATTGTGGAGGGGAGAGGACTCTGGGGTCCACTGCACTTTCTGGAGGGCCACCTACACCCCCTGCCTCCACGTGTTTAAGGCAGTCATTTAATCTTCACTGCAACCTTGGGGGTTGTGTCCTTTCATGAACTCTGTATTGCAGACAGTATCAAACCTCAGAGAAGTTAAGGTCAGCTTGTTTATTCCATCAACAGTCTTCGTGGTCCTAAAGTAACATCTGTTCATTAAAGGCAGTCTTAAAAATATAATGGTACAAAGAAGAAAATCAAAACCTTTCATAATCCCAGAGAGAATTGCCTTTGGTATTCTATGGTGGGACATTCTTAGAACTGTTTTCCAATCCCAGCTCTAACACTTCCCAGCTGTGTGCCCCGGGGGACCTCTTTGTCCTCACTCCCTAGCCTTTTATACCTTTATATAATGATGTTAACCACTCCTCCTCCAGAGGCTGCTGTGAGCATTTAATGAGTTCAGATGTGAAAGGCGCTTAGAAGGGGCTTGGTCCTTGGCTGGGCACGGTGGCTCAAACCTGTAATCCCAGCACTTTGGGAGGCAGAGGCAGGCAGATCACCTGAGGTCAGGAGTTCAAAACCAGCCCGGTCAACAGGGTGAAACCCATCTCTACTAAAAATACAAAAATTAGCCAGGGGGCTGGGCACGGTGGCTCAAACCTGTAATCCCAGCACTTTGGGAGGCCGAGGCGGGCGGATCACGAGGTCAAGAGATCGAGATCATCCTGGCCAACATGGTGAAACTCCGTCTCTACTAAAAGTACAAAAAAATTAGCCGGGCGTGGTGGTGCGTGCCCGTAGTCCCAGCTACTTGGGAGGTTGAGGCAGGAGAATTGCTTGAAACCGGAAAACGGAAGTCGCAGTGAGCCAGGATTGCACCATTGCACTCCAGCCTGGCAATATAGAGTGAGACTCTGTCTCAAAAAAAAAAAAAAAAAAAATTAGCCAGGTGTGGTGGCACATGCCTGTAGTCCCAGCTACTCAGGGAGGCTGAGGCAGGAAAGTCATTCAAACTTGGGAGGCGAAGGTTGCAGTGAGCCGAGATCATGGCACTGCACTTCAGCCTGGGTGACACAGCAAGACTCTGATCTTAAAATGAATAGAATACAATAGAATAGAATAGGCTGGGTCCAGAGTAAAAGTTCATAAATGTTCACTCACTGTACTCTTCTGGTCACAAATATACTCTTCTATACTTTATAAAATTAGGATTAAACTGTATACAGTGGTCATTGTCACTTTCACTTAACAGTATGGCATGGCCAGGCATGGTGGCTCACACCTGTAATCCTAGCACTTTGAGAGGCTGACGCAGGTGGATCACTTGAGGTCAGGAGTTCAAGACCAGCCTGGCCAATATGGTGAAACCCTGTCTCTACTAAAAATACAAAAATTAGCAGGGCATGGTAGCACGTGCCTGTAAGCTACTTGGGAGGCTGAAGCAGGACAATCGCTTGAACCCAGGAAGCGGAGGTTGCAGTGAGCTGAGATCATGTCACTGCACTCCAGCCTAGGCGACAGAGCAAGACTCTGCCTCAAAAAAAAAAAAAAAAAGAACTCTCTGAGGCAAGGCGCCCCTCGTGGAGGGGGTGCTTCAGGGGTCTTCCACTACCCACCATAGATGGTCCTGCAGCCAGACCAGGGGCCGGCACCAGCACCTGGAGCTCCAGTTTCCTCATTAACAGAGGCACCCAGTCACCTCTCCCCAGCCCAGAGATGAGTTTCCTGTCATCTCAAAGTGAGTGGGGGAGGGGGGATGGAGGACGGTGAGGGCCCTAAGAAAGAAGGGATCTCGAGAAGGGGCTCAGGCTTCCCCAACCCAGCACCGGCACCCACTAAGACGCAAGGGTAGAAAGAATCTCAGGGAGGCTCGCCAGCGCTGACGGGGGTCCTTGCCTCCGGGTAACAGTGTTGGCTCTGACAATGGCAGCCGCCTCAGAGGGCCAAGCCTGGGCTCCCAGACAAGACTGTGGAGCTTTCCAGGAAGGAGGGAGAAGGGAAGCGAGGCACCAGCATTGGCTTCTTTCTCCAGGGCATGAATGCCGCACTGCTGGTGCGCTCAGCTACAACTCACCCTGGGGCAGGCACAGAGCTGAGACCTTACACGCATCCCACCAGCTCCCCTACTAGCCCTGTGCAAGCTCCAGGCTGGGAGGCAGTCTTCTTTTATCTTCATAACAAAGAGAAATCAACAAACTTCAGGCTGATCCCAGAACCCTTCACACACCTCCTCCCAGAAGCACCCTCCAGTGTAACAGGTAAGGGAGGGGCTCAGGACCTCAAGGAAACCTGCCTCTGTCAAGCCCCAGGAAGTCACCCTGCGGAAATGAGAACAATCACAGTCACAACAGCCGCATTTGCATCTTCTGTGTGACGCAGGACAGTAAGGACTGGCCACAAGCCACCATCTAGGGCAAAATGCTGTTTTGATGTAGATGTCACAGCTCAAGATGCTGAGGATCAGACGGGTGAGGTGACTTGCCCAAAGTCACACAGCAAACAGGCAGGGAAGCTAGGAGGAAGCTCAGAATTGATCCCAGTGCCACATCATAACCACAGTGCGGCCTCCCAAGGGCAGCCACATCATAAGCACAGTGCAGGGCCTGCCCAGAAAGAGGGAATAAGCGAGGCCTGGCATTCACTCACTCATCCTTTCATTCGCTCAGCAAGTATTTCTTATTTTTTATTTTTTGAGATGGAGTTTCGCTCTGGTTGCCCAGGCCAGAGTGCAATGGTGTGATCTTGGCTCACTGCAAACTCTGCCTCTGGGTTCAAGCGATTCTCCTGCCTCAGCCTCCTGAGTTGCTGGAATTACAGGCACTTGTCACCACACCCAGCTAATTTGTGTATTTTTTTTTTTTTTGAGACAGAGTCTCGCTCTGTCTCCAGGTGCCAGACTGGAGTGCAGTGGTGCAAGCTCTGCTCACAGCAACCTCTGCCTGCCGGGTTCAAGCAATGCTTCTGCCTCAGTCTCCCAAGTAGCTGGGACTACAGGCGTGCACCACCACGCCCATCTCATTTTTGTATTTTTTAGTAGAGACGGGGTTTCACCATGTTGGCCAGGCTGGTCTTGAACTCCTGACCTCAAGTGATCCACCTGCCTCGACCTCCCAAAGTGCTGGGATTACAGGCATGAGCCACCGCATGCCTGCAGTTCAGCAGGTATCAACTGAGCATCTACCCTCCTAAGCCCTGTTCCAAACGCCAAGGACACAAAAGAAGGATCAATCCCTGCCCTCAGGGACTTCACATCTGCTGGGGAGGACAGAAAATAAGGAGACACTCAAGAGAATCCCAGTTTGTAACAACCGCCCTGAAGGAAATCTACAGGCAGCTGCCACCTTGGTCAGGGAGGGATAGGCCTGAGGAAGGAATCTGAGTTGATAGCCCGAGAATGAGAAGGAGACAGCTGTGCAGAGTCACAGAGTGGCAGGAGGGGAACCCGGCTGGAAGCAGAAAGGAGCTGTACTTACCTTAGCTCCTCCCAGAGGCCCCACAGGCCTCCACCACCCTCCACCACCCAACCCAGGCTGGCTGGAGTTAACTCTTCAGTCACCAGTGCATGGGTCAACGGTGTCCTCTTCCCAATCCTTCCCCCCAAGTCTTAGGTGTCTAATTCTGGCTCTGGCAGAGCCTGTTTTTTGTTGTTACTGTTTTCAGACCACCTGTTTTCAGTCAGGGTCTTACTCTGTCATCCAGACTGGAGTGCAATGGCATGATCACAGCATGCTGCAGCCTTGAACTCATGGCCTCAAGTGATCCTCTCGCCTCGGCCTCTAGAGTAGCTAGGACTATAGTTGGTGCCACCACACCTGGATAATTTTCAATTTTTTTTTTTTTTGAGATGGAGTCTTGCTCTGTTGTCCAGGCTGGAGTGTGGTGGCACAATATCGGCTCACTGCAACCTCCACCTCCTGGGCTTAAGCGGTTCTCCTGCCTCAGCCTCCCAAGTAGCTGGGACTACAAGCACCTGCCACCACGCAGGGCTGTTGGAAGTGGTTTCCATGGGATATCTCATTTCATCTTCCAACACCCCTAGTAGAGACAGGATTTCACCATGTTGGCCAGGCTGGTCTCAAACTCCCGACCTCAGGTGATCCGCCTGCCTTGACCTCTCAAAGTGCTGGGATTACAGGTGTGAGCCACCACACCCGGCTAACTCTTTAAATTTTTTGGAAGAGATGGAGTCTTCCTATATTTCCTAGACTGGGTGTGAACTCCTGGCCTCAGGCTATCCTCCTCCCTTGGCCACCCAAAGTGCTAGGATTACAGACGTGACCCACTGTGCCAGCCCTGGTATAGTCTGTTAGTAAGAAAATATCAGTAAGCTATGCAGGAAGAAGGAAAAAAATGCATCACAGGGGAAGCACAGAGAAAGGGGAAGAGAAAAAGTGAAGGGGAAGGTGAGTGTGGGGGAGAGAGGGAGAAGGGAGGAGGAGCCCTTTCGGTACCCACCCTCCTTGCTCTGCTGACGGGACTCAGAGACATCTTGCACTGCAGGCAGCTTCAGTCCCAGCAGCCCCACCCACAGGGTGCCAGGAGGGGCCCCAGGAGCACTCAGCTTCCCTGCCCTGGCGCCCACCCCTTTCCCCTGCCACTTCCTGTGCTAGTCCTGCCGACACCCCTCACCACTTCCTCTGCATGAGAGGCCACCATCCATCGCCATCCAGCTGAGGCAGGCTTGCAAAGAAGGGTGACATTACTGGGCACAGAAACCACAAGGCCAAGAGCAGACACCGTGTTGAAGCGACTGTGGACTGCCCAACAAGCCCCTTTGTTTTTCTCTCTGTGCTATGCAAGAGAAAAGAGACAGGCTCCTGGCCAGAGAGATCTCGGTGCAAGTCCCACCTCTGCCATAAAAAAGCTGTGTGACCCTGAGTAAGTCACCGTACCTCTCTGGGCCTCTGCTTCATCAGGTGTGGAGTGAGGGTATCCCCCTGCCTTTCATGGGGATAGAAGAATAAATGATGGACAGATAAGAACTGAGCAAAAGTCAACTCCCTACTCATCTACCTTGTTCACTTTGGAACCCACAGGGCCTGGCACAAGTATAGTCTGTTAAGTGCTCAATAAACAATCTAGAGCTAACACTTACGTGACTTCTTCCAGTGTCCTAGACCAAGTGGTTTCCATGGGTTATCTCATTTCGTCTTCCAACAGCCCTATGTGATGGTACCATTACCATCACCATTTCACAGATTAAGAAACTAAGGCAGAGATAAGTAAATTCCTCAGGATCACCCAACCTGCAAGAGGTAGAGCCAGGTGCCGGACACGGTGGCTCACGCCTGTAATCCCAACACTTTGGGAGTCCGAGTTGGGCAGATCACCTGAGGTCGGGAGTTCAAGACCAGCCTGACCAACATGGAGAAACCCTGTCTCTACTAAAAATACAAAATTAGCCAGGCGTGGTGGCGTATGCCTGTAATCCCAGCCACTCTGGAGGCTGAGGCAGGAAGGAGAATCGCTTGAAGTCAGGAGGCAGAGGTTGCCGTGGGCTTAGATCATGCCACTGCACTCAAGCCTAGGCGAAGGAGTGAGACTCTGTCTCAAAAAAAAAGACTCTAGAAGGCTAGCTCTCCCACTGTCCCTTCCACTACGTGAGGACACAGCGAGAAGTCACCATGTATGAAGCCAAGCAGGCCCTCACTAGACACCAACTCTGTGAGAGCCTTGATCTTGGATTCTGCAGCCTCCAAACCGTGAGAAATAAAATGTTTACTGTTAGCCAGGCGCGGTGGCTCACGCCTGTAATCCTAGCACTTTGGGAGGCCAAGGTGGGCGGATCACCTGAGGTCAGGAGTTCAAGACCAGCCTGGCCAACATGGTGAAACTTCATCTTTAAAAAAAATAAATAAATACAAATAAAATAAAATGTTTACTGTTTGCAAGTCACCCAGTGTATGGTATTTTGTATGGCAACCCGAATGAGCCACGCCTCCAAATGCTCTTGCAGATCTGGCCCTGCCCTTGGCCATGCCCAGTTCCCAAATCCAATGACCACTGGGTTTGAGGAGGCAACACTAGAGGCCAAATCTGTCATGTCCAACACAGTAGCCACTAGCCACCTGTCACTGTCAAGCACCTGACACATGGCCAGTGCAGAGGGAGATGTGCCATAAGAGCTACACCCACCGATTTCAAAGACTTCGCGTGAAAAACAACTTAGCACATTGCTTTAATTCCACATTTATTACATGCTGAAGTGATAAATATACCATTAAGCGTCATTTCCCTATTTTTCCTCTGGTTTGAAAGAGATGACTAGAAAACCTGCCATTGCCTGTGTGACACTCCCTTGGACAGCATCATTGGCCCAGATGCAGAAGGGACCAACTTATCTTATTATTATTATATATTTTTTGAGACAGAATCTTGCTGTTGCCCAGGCCGGAGTATAGTGGTGCGGTCTCAGCTCACTGGAATCTTTACCTCCCAGGTTCAAGTGCGTCTCCTGCCTCAGCCTCCCGAGTAGCTGGAACTACAAGTGTCCACCACCATGCCTGGCTAATTTTTGTATTTTTAGTAGAAACGAGGTTTCACCATGTTGGCCAGGCTGGTCTCCAACTCCTGACCTCAGGTGATCCACCCACCTCGGCCTCTCAAAGTGCTAGGATTACAGGCGTGAGCCACCATGCCTGGCCCAGAACCAGCTTATCTGATACTTACAGAGAAGACAGAAATCTGGGATTTTCTGTGAAATCTCTTCATTTAAAAATCTGGGCAATCAATTAAATTTAATTCAACTCCTGTGGGGGCCACACTGCATGGCGCCATCTTCAGGCCACATGGGGTCTAACAGCCAGCAGTGAGCAACATCAGGCCTCAACGGGCTGGCCTCTCTCCTGACCTGGACTTCCTTCTCTCCACCTTATCACCATCTCGCCTGCCGTACCAGGTGGAAGCTTCCCCGCTCATGGCTGGCTGCCTGTTTGTCCCTGTACAACTCTCATGGCACGCAGCACCTTCCTGTCTCCTCCCCCATAACACATTGGAAGCAGCAGGGGAGGCCACCTTCTTATCCTGAGCTCCTACTGTGGCCAACTGAATACCTGCTGTGTGAGCTACTGATGCAATTCCCACAATAGCTCCCGAGGGTGTAGTCAGCCCCAGTGTACTCATGGGGAAGCCGAGGGAGACTGAGACAAGGCACTCATCTGAAAGGACACAGTGGCTACATGGGATAGCAAGGATGCAAACCCTGGCTTCTCTGGCTGCAAGGCCCGTCTTTCATTGCACACTCGGAGACCTGGCACACGAGGTCAGCAAATACTGTCTGCCAGGCTGAATAAAGAAACGTCAGGAGTTTGAGACCAGCCTCATTCATCTGCAAGAGACAGTGGTTCTCAGATGGAGCCATTATGCCTCCCTCCCCCATGGAGCATGTGGCAATATCTGGGGACACTTTTGGTTGCTATAATTGCGAGGAGGCGTTCTGGCATCCAGTGGGTAGAAGCCAGCGATCCTGTGGAACACCCTATAATGCGCAGGATAGCTCATCACAAAGAACAACCCCGCCCAAAATGCCAATCATGCCAGGTGAGGAAACCTTGGCATGAGGGTTATGCTATGAACACTGAAGTATCTGGCCTTGTCCCCAGTTCAAGACGTAATGGCTGGTCAGGAACTTCTCCATCGGACACCAAGAGCATCAGTAATAACACCTCATCGTCATTTCCTGAGCCCTTCCTGGGTGGGGATCAGACTCTAAACACATCACCTCCTCCACGCCTCTCAGCCCCGAAACCAACTCCATTTTGCAGACACGAGACTCAGGTTCAGAGGAGGAGGTGGCCGCCTACGTGAGGTTCAAACAGGACCAGGACTGGGACCCAGATCCTACTGAGCCCCAAATCTCTTCCCTTCACCACCACCGTTACACTACCCTCAACAGCAGTGGGCCTGGGAGTGACAGCCCAGGGCTGTTTTGGGGGCTATGGGGTGACAGCCCCTGGAGAGCCCCACAGTCTAGGTAACCTCAGGAGGCCAGGCCACAGGAGAGTCCTAGATGGAGGGCAGGTCCATCTGATTCAGTCCCTTCCCTCTGCTTGCTTTCGCATCAGCCAAAAAAATTCCAGGAACGGCCAGTGTGAAATCAGTCCCAAAGGGCTGCGGGCACAGCCCCACACAGAAGCCAGACCCCCTTGAAGGGAGTCATCCCCAGGAAGTTCAGACCCACTTCATTTGGGGGCTGAGTCACAAGTCAGAAACCCACTCACAATAGCATGGACTTGGGTTTAAAAATACTTGGCTGAGCGGAAACAAGGTTACTGCCTGAGGGCAGATCTCTTTCCGGAGGAGGAGGGGAGCACTGAGACCTTGGGCAGCCCCGGAGGAAGCAGAAAACCAGGCTTTCAAACAAGTAGGCAGGAAAGGAGGTGAAAAGAGAAGGCCCCTGGCCCAGGGAGGGGCAAGAAGGCCTGGGAGGGCTCCTGCCTCACTTAACCTGGGCTTCCTCTCGACCAGGCGGGGAGGGCAGAATATCACATCACTCCTAAAGTCAGCACGCGGCAGAGGCATCTAAGCTCTGCACAACAGCTGCCAAAGCCCGCTGTGCACTTGAGGGGTCTAAGAGGACTTGGGGATTGGTCCTCAGCAATAGCAAGAGACAAAGAGGACCTGTATTAATTTATCTCATTTTATTTTTAAAATCACCCTCCATTAGGCATACGCTTTGACATAGTAATTCCCTTTGAAAGTCTAGCCTAGGCCAGGCGTGGTGGCTCACTCCTGTAGTCCCAGCACATTGGGAGGAGGAGGTGGGCACATCACCTGAGGTCACGAGTTCGAGACCAGCCTGGCCAACATGGCAAAACCCCGTCTCTACTAAAAATACAAAAAGTAGCCCGGGTGCGGTGGCAGGCATCTGTAATCCCAGCTACTCGGGAGGCCAAGGCAGGAGAATCACTTGAACCTGGGAGGCAGAGGTTGCAGTGAGCCGAGATGGTGCCACTACACTCCAGCCTGGGCAAAAAAGTAAGACTCCATCTGAAAAAAAAATGTCTAGCCTAAAAAATAATTTAAAATACAGCAACAACCGGGTGTAGTGGCTCATGTCTGTAATCGCAGCACTTTGGGAGGCCAAGGCGGGTGGATCACTTGAGGTCAGGAATTCCAGGAATTCCAGACCAGTCTGGCCAACATGATGAAACCCCGTCTCTATCAAAAATAGAAAAAAATACATATATATATTAGCCCGGCATGGTGGCGCACACCTGTAATCCCAGCTACTCAAGAGGCTGGGGCAGGAGAATCACTTGAACCCAGGAAGCAGAGGTTACAGTGAGTCGAGATCACACCACTTCACTCCAGTCTGGGGGACAGAGTGAGACTCCATCTCAAATAAAACAAAATACAGCAAGAACTGCACAAAGCTGTTCATCAAGATACAGTCAGCTCTGTGAAAACCCTTATTTTGAACCTGCCAACTTTGCTTCAACACCATCGACATTCCAGGGAGTGATTCTTCGCATTAGCTAAAGTCGTGTTTGCTTACGTACAGAAACAGCAAGTGAACACAGTAGGTGAATGCAGAAAACTGCTTTCAGCTGATCTGGGTGTTGAAGGAATGCACAAAACACACAGGCACACACCTCCAACATCCATCAACCACCTTTGAGCCCCACCATGTGCATCTGCCATCAGACGATATGCGCATGCACCTCCTTCCACAGCCTCGCACACTGCTGCCTTCCCAGCACCCACGCCCACCCATGTGGCACATCTTATTCAAGTAAAATGCCTACTTACTACAGCGTTTGTGTGTGTGTGTGTCTTCTCCACGTAATCTGTGTAAAACTGCACTACTAGTTTTTAGATTCTGAACTTTTTTTAAAAGATGCCACTGATGAAATTCTTGAGTGCTGTGCTGTCAACCCCATTCTAGTTTTTACTGCATGATTTTGCGTAGCTCTGTGATTTTTACAAAGGCATAATTGTCTTCTATTACATATTAAGTAAAGTGCCTAGCACCATGCCTGGCATATGATTATTTAATCTATTTTAAATTTTTTTAATTTTTTTGAGACAGAGTGTTGCTCTGTCCCCCAGGCTGGAGTGCAGTGGCATGAGCTCAGCTCGCCTCACTGCAACCTCTGCCTCCCAGGTTCAAGCGATTCTCCTGCCTCAGCCTCCCCGATTAGCTGGGATTACAGGCGCCTGCCACCACGCCAGGCTAATTTTTGTATTTTTAGTAGAGACAAGGTTTCGCCATGTTGTCCAGGCTGGTCTCGAACTCCTGACCTCAGGTGACCCTCCCATCTTGGCCTCCCAAAGTGTTGTGATTACAGGTGTGAGCCACTGTGCCCGACCATATTTTATAACTTCTTAATAGTAAATAACAGTAATAATAGTAATGAGGAGATAATTACTTAAATATCCATTAAGATTAGGGTCAAGACGGCCAGGCGCAGTGGCTCACACCTGTAACCACAGCACTTTGGGAGGCCGAGGCAGGTGAATGAAATGAGGTCAAGAGTTCGAGACCAGCCTAGCCAACATGGCAAAACCCCGTTTCTACTAAAAACACAAAAATTAGTTGGGCGTGGTGGCGTGCGCCTGTGGTCCCAGCTACTTGGGAGGCTGAGGCAGTAGAATCAGTTGAACCTGGGAGGCAGAGGTTGCAGTGAGCCAAGATTGTGCCACTGCACTCCAGCCTGGACAACAGAGCCAGACACTGTCTCAAAAACAAACAAAAAAAAAAAGATTAGGATTAAGAGAGCCCTGAGCCATCCCAGAAGGTATGTGTGAAACATTTAGAACAATACAGTTTAGAAATGAAAGATACCATAAAACACTATAGATACACATGATTACAACCAAGCAGGAAAAAAAAACTCACCATAACGTCAAAAGTCTAGAAGGAAATACATCAAAATGTCAACAGACATTGATGGAACCCAGAGTAATTTTTTTCTTTTTAATTGTTGCTATTTGTTTGGTAAACTCTCAATTTTGCAAAATAATAAATCTTTTAAAGGTTTAAAAAGGCTAGGCTTGGTGGCTCATCCCAGTAATCCCAGCACTTTGAGAGGCCAGGGAGGGCAGATCACAGGTCAAGAGTTTGAGACCAGCCTGGCCAACATGGTGAAATCCTGTCTCTACTAAAAATGCAAAAATTAGCTGGGCGTGGTGATGCACACCTGTAATCCCAGCTACTTAGGAGGCTGAGGCAGGAGAATTGCTTGAACCCGGAAGGTGGAGGTTGTAGCGAGCTGAGACTGCCCCCCTGCACTCTAGCCTGGGTGACAGAGCAAGACTCCATCTCGAAAAAGAAAGTTTGAAAACAACAAAAAAATCAAAACCAAAGCAATTTTCTATTTTTTGTTTGTTTGTTTTGAGATAAGGTCTCAGGGTCTCATTCTGACTTCCAGGCTGGAGTGCAGTGGCAGGATCTCAGCTCACTGCAACCTCTGCCACCCAGACTCAAGTGATCCTCCCACCTCAGCTTCCTGAGTAGCTGGGACCACAGGCCCATGCCACCACACCCAGCTAATTTTTTATTTTTTTTGAGATGGAGTTTAGCTCTTTAGCCCAAGCTGGAGTGCAGTAGCGCTATCTCGGCTCACTGCAACCTCCACCTTCCAGTTTCAAGCGATTCTCCTGCCTCAGCCTCCTGAGTAGCTGGGATTACAGATGCCCACCACCATGCCCGGCTAATTTTTGTATTTTTAGTAGAGACTCAGTTTCACCATATTGGCCAGGCTGGTCTCGAACTCCTGACCTCATGATCCACCTGCCTCGGACTCCCAAAGTGCTGGGATTACAGGTGTGAGCCACCATGCCCGGCCAATTTTTTTGCATTTTTGGTGGAGATGGAGTTTCATCATGTTGCTCAGGCTGGCAAAGCAATTTTTAAGAAGGATGCCAGGCTCAGTGGCTCATACCTGTAATACCGGCACTTTGGAAGGCTGAGGCAGGAGGATCACTTGAGTGTAGGAGTTCAAGACCAACCTGGACAATATAGCAAGACCCAATCTCTACAAAAATTAAAATTAGTCAGGTGTGGTGGCGTGTGTCCATAGTCCCAGCTACTCTGGAGGCTGAGGCAGGAGGATACCCTGAGCACAGGAGTCTGAGGCTACAGTGAGCAATGATGGTGCCACTGCACTCCAGTCTGTGTGACAGAGTAAGACACTGTCTCTAAAAGCAAACAAAAAGAAGCAGAAAAATCATCTCAGCCTGCTAACCTAACTCCTTTCATTTCTCATGTTCCCTGTCCACACTGGGTGCATGAGTATCTGTGCTGCCTGCTGCTATGACAGTAAGCACATCCCACTAAAGTCGGCTTTTCCCACTCAACCTATCACCTTTTCCCCTTTCTACCTCCTCTTCAAAATGAAGATGATTTTCAGTGATAAGAATTTTAAAACCATATAGCTTGTAAACTTTACTTTTTTTTTTTTTTTTTGGAGACAGAGCCTCCTTCTGTTGTGCAGGCTGGAGTGTCAGTGGCACCATTTCGGTTCTCTGCAACCTCTGCCTCCCAGGTTCAAGCGATTCTCCTACCTCAGCCTCCCGAGTAGCTGGGATTACAGGTTTACAGGCATATGCCACCATGCCCGGCTAATGTTTTGTATTTTTAATTGAGATGGGGTTTCACCATATTGGCCAGGCTGGTCTTGAACTTCTGACTTCATGATCCGCCCACTCAGCCTCCCAAAGTGCTGGGATTACAGGCTAGGATTACCGCACCTGCACCTGACCCAGTTTGTATTCTGGTAATGAACTAAGAATGATTTTTCTTTTGAAACCAATTTGCAATCACATAGGGATTGGGTGAGAATGAGCTTGACTTTGCACAAAATCAATCCTATCCTCTTACTTTTCTCCTGAGGCAGATAGATAGACTTATCAGGGAGAGGAGGAAAAAAGAGGCTTGATATCTTAGAGACTGCTAACTTGAAGACTCACCAGGAAATCTGGAATCATAGAGTCCTCCCCAGTGTTGACAAATTCAAATTTCCATGCCCGGAAAGACCTCAAGAAGCCTTCACCACTTAGGCTGTCAGAAGGAAAACAGTACTGCTGGCAGTCCCTCCTCAGCTCTCTGCCAACTGCTTTCTCAGGTGCCGTGTCAAAACGGAATATCTGGTTCCAGCCACAAAACCAAGATGAAATGTTTGGTTTGGGTTACTTCAGTGACCAGGCCAGGGAACAACCATGTGGGCAGGAGTCATGGTCCTTGATTAGAGGGGTCTTTAGTAAAAGCAATACCTGCTTCGACTTCAGCCAGGAGGGGTGAGTCAACAGCACCTCTCCAGAGTAGGCAGCCTGGGTGACAGGGATCTCTGATCCAGGATGCGACTTCCTTAGCTGGTGACTAAGGAAAAAGTGCTCAACTGAGGCCCAGAGCCCTGGATGCTAGTCCCTTCTCTTCTCTGGGCACCAAGGCATATGGGGTTGGCTTAGGTCAGAGGGGCACGTGCTAAGGCCAAGTAGGTAATAGAATAGATTGCTCAGGTCTATCAGCCATCACATAGCTCTCTTGGTCTGGCTCTCCCTTAATTAAGAGAAAATCGTGGATTCAGAGGTAGGGGGAGAGGGCTGTGGTGGAGCCAGCTCGCAACTTTGAGAATTAAAGTCAGCTTTTTGTTGTGGTTTGTTGTTTTTGAGATGGCGTCTCCCTCTGTCACCCAGGGTCAAGTGCAGTGGTG
>CAUYLG010070583.1:0-60855 GCA_963573385.1 Cacajao melanocephalus
ATGTATCTGGGTGCTCCTGTATTGGGTGCATATATATTTAGAATAGTTAACTCTTCTTGTTGTATTGATCTTTTTGCCATTATGTAATGCCCTTGTCTCTTTTGATTTTTGTTGGTTTAAAGTCCATTTTATCAGAGACTAGGGTTGTCATCCCTCCTTTTTATTTTTTGCCTCCATTTGCTTGGTAAACCTTCTTCCATCCCTTTATTTTGAGTCTATGTGTGTCTTTGCACATGAGATGGGTTTCCTGTACACAGCACACTGATGGTTCTTGGCTTTTTATCCAATTTGCCACTCTGTGTCTTTTGATTGGGGCATTTAGTCCATTTATATTTAATGTTAATATTGTTATGTGTGGATTTGATCCTGCGATTTTATTATTGGTTGGTTGTTTTGCCCTTTGGTTGGCATAATTACTTCATTGTGTCATTGGTCTTTACCATTTGGTTCTTTTTTGCAGTGGCTGGTACTGTTTTTTTCTTTCTGTGTTTAGTGCTTCCTTCAGGAACTCTTGCAGGGCAGGTTCCTAGTGACAAAATCCCTCAGCAACTGCTTGTCCATAAAGGATTTCATTTCTCCTTCACTTATGAAGCTTAGTTTGGCTGGATATGAAATTCTAAGTTGAAAGTTCTTTTCTTTAAGGATGTTGAATATTGGCCCCCACTCTTTTCTGGCTTGTAGGGTTTCTGCAGAGAGATCCACTGTGAGTCTGATGGGCTTCCCTTTGTGGGTGACCTGACCTTTCTCTCTGGCTGCTCTTAGCATTTTTTCCTTCATTTCAACCCTGGTGAATCTGCGGATTATGTGCCTTGGGGTTGTTCTTCTAGAAGAGTATCATTGTGATGTTCTCTGTGTTTCCTGTATTTGAATGTTGGCCTGCCTTGCTAGGTTGGGGAAGCTTTCCTGGATAATATCCTGAAGAGTGTTTTCCAGCTTGGATTCATTCTCCCCATTATCTTCCAGGACACCGATCAGGTGTGGATTAGGTCTTTTCACATAATTCCATATTTCTTGAAGGCTTTGTTCATTTTTTTAAACTCTTTTTTCTCTAATCTTGCCGTCTCATTTTAGTTCATTGATTTGATCTTCAATCTCTGATATCCTTTCTTCTGCTTGATCTCTTTGCCTATTGAAACTTGTGTATTCTTCATGAAGTTCTTGTGCTGTGTTTTTCAGCTCCATCAAGTTGTTTATGTTCTTCTCTAAGCTGGTTATTCTAGTTAGTATTTCATCTACCTTTTTTCAAGGTTTTTAGTTTCTTTGCCTTGGGATAGAACATGTTCCTTTAACTCAGAGAAGTTTGTTATTACCCACCTTCTGAAGCCTGCTTCTGTCAATTTGTCAAATTCGTTCTCCATCCTGCTTTGTTCCCTTGCTGGTGAGGAGTCATGAACTCATGGTGGGGGAGAGACGTTCTGGTTTTTGATGGTTTCATTCTTCTTTCACTGGTTTCTCCCCATCTCTTGGATTTATATAGTTTTGATCTCTGGTAGCTGCTTGGGGAGGCAGCCTTTCCTTTGTCTTCCTGTGGAGGAGCTGCTGGGCTGCCACAGGTTCAGTGGAGCTGCTGCATCTTTTATTTACACAGGAAAATTAGACCAGTTTCTGTAATGGCAGCTTCCCTTCTGCCTGCCGAGCTGGAGCATTCCTGGTCACTCTCTAACTGATGTTCTGGATATCTTACTCTCGACTAAGAGTTTTTGGCCTGCTGGGCTTTGTGCAGCAGTATGGGGACATGTCCTGCCATTTGGGCTGTTTCCCTGCATTCAGTTCCCCTTCTTACTGTGGGGTGGGTAGCTCCATCCCACCAGCTTTTCGACTTTCTCAGCATCAGCCAGTGCTTCTGCCTAGATCTATGCTGACAGCCCCAGTGCCGAAGTTGCCATTTTGCCCTGTTCAGGCAGCTCACTAAGGCTTTTCAGCCTGGCGAAGATCTCCTGTTTTGTGGGTTGTAGAGGGCTTGGGTAGAGCACTGTATCTGAACCAAAGTCCTAAAGGGGGAGATCTCCTAGTCCTCCAGTTGGTTGCATGCTCCTCCTGGGTGGGGCAGTGCCCCACCTTGCTGCAACTTGCCTTATTTGGTTTATACCCACTGTCTGACCAGACCCACAGAATGAACCTGGTACCTCATTTGGAATTGTGGAGACCACTCTGCTTCTGCATCTCTCTCGCTGGGAGCTGCTTTCCAGAGTTGCCTCTTATTCGGCCATCTTGGGATCACCCCCAGCAATTGTATTTCTAATGACTATCCTGAAAGAGGTAAAGTTTAGAATGAAGAAATGGGAATTGTTGTAGAAATGAATTGTGTAAAAAAAATGCATTTTGAAGAGCAAACCATCAAGAAGAATCGAGTTTTTTAAAAAATGTCCAGGCACCTTGATCCATTACTTTAATTCCTATTAATTTTTAAGAATATAACACAAACTGAAGAAAAATTTACACACAAATTATTCCCAGAAGCATTATCTTAAATAAAAATACAATTATTTATTATTATTATAAGAAATATAAAATAACCAAAAATTCAATTAGCATTGCCAATGAAATGGAGGTATAACCATATGATAGATTATTATGTTTATAAGAGTTTTCATATGTAATAGCTGAAATTTCTTGAATGCTTATTATGTGTTAGGTATTGTGCTTATTGCTTTACATACATGCTCTATGTCCTTTCAACAACCCCATGAGACACTCTATTTATACCATTTCAAATATGAAGAAACTGAATCTCAGCAAAACTAAGTGCTTTGCTGAGAAATATAAAGCTCTGATAAATCCTGGCTGATTACCCACCTAGAATCTATTTTCTCTTCTTGATAAAATCCTAATCTTGTGGGGAGTACAGTGTGTGTAGGGGGGTGGAAATGTGCTCAGTTAAAAGTACTGCACCTTCAGACTAACACAATTGAGGCTGTTTATGTGCCTATCCATGGCCAATGCAATTTAAGAAGGAATTGCCGTTATAAAGGAAGACTCATCTGGCATGAGCTTGTTCAGACTTCTGGCCTTCATCTTTTCACTCTTCTTCTCCTAAAGGAAAACTGTAGGGACTCAGCACACTCAGCATGCCTGGAGGAAGTTGACAACAAAGGTAACAGTTTGGGCTTGTATGCACTGACTTCAGAGTCCCTCCCCTGAGCTCAGCATGAAATGATCAGAAAATTCATAGCCCACAGCTTCTGCCTAGGGAGAGAAAGAGAAGACTGAACATAAATCTAATGTTGAGGCATTTTTGGGAGCTGCCTGAGGACTGATTTTTTGTCTCTCCTGTCTTAGAGGTCTGATGGGACACAGCATACTGGGAATAAAAAATAAAAATAGTTGGATGGTGTGTTGCTGCTCCAGAGGACATACAGTACTCTGGAGACATCAGAGGAAACAAGATATCATAAACTGAAACAGAAGCTGGAAAATCCCTTCAAATAGGGATTTACAGGCACACATCTAGAAAAGTCACATCCACAAAAAATTTTGAGAGCCCCCCTAAAATCTTTAGCTGGGTTGACTGGTGGAGATCTCCTGTAGGAAGCCAATCTATAAACATTGGAAGAGGTGGCTTTTTTTTCAAATGTTTGGACACCAATACAAAATGTCAAGCATAAAGAAACAAGAAAATATAGAGCAAGCAAATATAAGTAAATCTTCAGAAACCAATGCTAAAGAAACAGAGGTATATGAATTACCTAACAAAGAGTTCAAAATAACCATTATAAAAATGCTCAACAAGTATTGGAAACAATATATAAACAAAAGAAGTATTTCAACAAAGAGATAGAAAATATATATCGTTTTAAAAAATTGAAAATGAAGAATCCAATAACCGAAATAAAAAATTTCCTAAAATGGTTCAACAGCTGACTTGATCAAGCAAAAGTACAAGCAAACTTCAGGACAGGCTATTTAAAATTATCCAGTCTGAGGAACAAACAGAAAAAAAAATTTTTTAAGAGAAGAAAGCTCCAGGGACTTATGGGAAACAGTGATATGAACTGAGAAACAGATGATAATAGTCCCAGAAGGAGCAGAGAGAGAAAAGGGTAGAATCTTATTTTTTAAATAATGGAATTCTACCTGCTGCCTTCTGAAGAAGGTGACTTGCTTCCCCTTCACCTTCTGCCATGATTGCAAGTTTCCTGAGGCCTCCCCAACCATGCTGAACTGATACTGAGGCTGTAATATCATTAACATGCAAAGATGAGAGGAATGAAGCACCCCATCTTGTAAAGACTGTGGCCCATAGATTCTTGTGATGGGGATTATGCTGGATTCACCCAGAAAAAAATTAGAAGCTTTTAGCTAACTCCACAAAATGTTGTGTACCTCATGAATAAAGATGCTGGAAGGAGGGGCCAAGATGGCTGACTAGAAGCAGCTGTCATCAGTGGCTCCCACCAAGAAGAAGGAAAACAGCAAGTGAATCCTGCACTTTCAGCTGAGGTAGCCAGTTCTCTCATTGGGATTGACTATGCAGTTGGTGTGACTCATGGAGAGTGAGAAAAAGCAGAGTAGAGTGACAGCCTACCCAGGAGTCACACAAGACAAGGAATTCCTACCCTCTGCCAAGGAAGACAGTGAGTCATTGTGTTACCCCACCTGGGAAATGACACTTTCTGCACAGATCTGTGTAACTTGTGGATCAGGAGATCTCCTCATGAGCCCATGCAACCAGGACCTTGGTTCCCAAGCACCGAGCCGTGCAAGTGCTTGATGGTAGCTTGGATTGCAGCCAGCAGCTGCAGGCTGGATACTGCATAAGATGACCAAGACCTCCTAAGATGACTGCCTAATACTCCCTCCCACGGGAAGGGGAGCCAACATCACTGTGGCTCCAGTCTGTCCTTTTCCCCTGCTGGTGTGAGAGAGACTAGGTGGTTTGGACCTAGAGGAATTCCCCACAGGGCAGCACAGCAGCTGTGTGCAGATCATGGCCAGAGTGCTTTTTTAGGTGGGACACAGATCCATTCCTTCTCACCTGGTAGAGCCTTTCTGTGGGAATTTCAATAACATCAGCCAGGGGTTTGTAGACAGAGCTCTAATCTCGCTGAGATGGAGCCCATAGTGGGAGGCACAGCCACGGTCTCCACGGTTCATCAGACTAAACCTTTCTCATCTTCTAGCTCTGAAGAGTACAGGCAGTTTGGATGAGGGTGATTCCCTCCAGCACAGCATACCTGCTCAGCTAAGAAGCAGCCAGAATTCTTTGTTAAGCAAGTCCCTGATCTTGTGCCTCCTAACCGAGTGAGAACTCCCCCAAACAGGGGTCACTAGACACCTTATACAGGAGCATTCCTATTAACATCAGAAGGTCCCAGAGGAAGAAGCAGTCAGCCATCTTTCTGTTCTGCAGCCTCCACAGGCTGCACACCACCAAGTGAAGGAGGGACCCTGGTGAATAGGGTCTGGAGTGGACCACAACAGCCCTACAGAAGAGGGGCCTGTTAAAAGGGAAACAAAGAAAGCAACAATAACAACAACAACATCAACAAAAAGACCCCACAAAAACCCTGTGCAAAGGTCAGCAGCCTCAAAGATCAAAGGTAGGTAAGTTCACAAAGATGAGAAAGAATGCAAAAACACTAAAAATTCAAAAAGCCAACACCTCTCCAGCATGAGCACAGAACTGAGCTGAGGCTGAGATGGATGAACTGACAGAAGGAGATTTTGGAATAAGCTAAGAACCATGATAAAATATTGCAGGAGCTGTTAACCAGAATAATCAGTTTAGAGAAGAATACAAATAACCTGATGGAGCTGAAAAACACAACATGAGAACTTCACAATGCAACAAGTATCAATAGCCAAATAGGCCAAGAAGAGAAAAGAATCTCAGAGCTTGAAGACTATCATGCTGAAATAAGACAGGCAGACAAGATTAGAGAAAACAGAATGAAAAGGAATGAACAAAACCTTTAAGAACTATGGGATTATGTAAAAAGATTGAACCTATGACTGATTGAAGTACCTGAAAGAGTTGCAGAGAAGAGAAACAAGTTGGAAAACATACTTCAGGATATCACCCAGGAGAACTTTCCCAATCTAGCAAGAAAGGCCAAACTTCAAATTCAGGAAATCCAGAGAACTTTAATAAAATACTCCATGAGAAGATCAATCCCAATACATATAATAAACAGATTCTCCAACATTGAAATGAAAAAATAAAAGTTACGAACAGCCAGAGAGAAATGCCAGATCACCTACAAAGGAAAGTCCACTATCAGACTAATAACAGACCTCTCAGTGGACTCCTTACAAGCCAGAAGAGATGGAGTGACAATATTCAACATTCTTACAAGAATTTCCAAACTATAATTTCATATCCAGCCAAACTAAGCTTCATAAGCAAAGGGGAAATAAAATTATTTTCAGATAAGCACATGCTAAGGGAATTCAGCACCACCAGTCCTACCATGCAAGAACTCCTGAAGGAAGCACTAAATATGGAAAGGAAAAATTGTTACCAGCCACTACAAAAAACACACTGAAGTACACATACCAATGTCACTATGAAGCAAGTACATTAACAAGTTTGCAAAATGATCAGCTAGCATCATGATGACAGGATCAAATTCAAACATAAAAATGTTATCTTTAAATGTAAATGGGATAAATGTCCCAACTGAAAGACAAAACAGCAAGCTGGATAAAGAGTCAAGATCCATTGGTGTGGTGTATTCAAGAGACACATCTCACATGCAAAGACACACATGGGTGCAAATAAATGGATTGAGGAAAATTTACCAAGCAAATAGAACTAAGTTGAAATCTTGGTTTCTGACAAAACAGACTTTAAAGTAACAAAGATCAGAAAAGACAAAGACAGGAATTACAAAGATCAGAAGAGACAAAGATGGGAACCATAATGGTAAATGGTTCAATTCAACAACAAGAGCTAACTACCCTAAATATATATGTACTCAATACAGGAGCACTCCATAAAACAAGTTCTTGGAGACCTACAAAGAGACTTAGACTCCCACTCAATAATAATGGGAGACTTTAACACCCCACTGTCAATATTAGACAGTTCATTGAGACAAAAAATTAAGACATCCAAGACTTGACCTCAGCTCTGGATCAAGTGGACCTGATAGATTTCTGTAGATCTCTCCACCCTCAAACAACAGAATATACATTCTTCTCAGTGCCACATGGCACTTACTCTAAAATCGATCACATAATTGGAAGTAAAACACTCCTTAGAAAATGCAGAAAAACCGAAATCATAACAGTCTCTCAGACCACAGCACAATCAAATTAGAATTCAAGATTAATAAATTTATGAAAACCACAGAAATACATGGAAATTGAACAACCTGCTCCTAAATGACTCCTAGGTAAATAATGAAATTAAGGCAGAAACCAAGAATAGACCAAGAGAGAAAAGAATCTCAGAGCTTGAAGATAGGTTCTTTGAAACTATTGAACAATTTACCATTATATATTTACCAAGAAGCTCTTCGAGAACAAACAGACAACACACCAGAATCTTTGGGATGCAGCTAAAGTAATGTTAAGAGAGAAATATATAGCATTAAATGCCCACATTGAAAAGCTAGAAAGTTCTAAAATTTACATCCTAATGTCACAATTAAAATAATTAGAGTAACAAGAGCAAACAAACCCCACAGCTAGCAGAAGACAAGAAATAGCCAAGATCAATGCAAACTGGAGAGATAGAGACACAAGAAAATCCTTCAAATAATCAATGAATCCAGGATTTGTTTTTTTAAAAAAAAATTAATAAAATAGACTGCTAGCTATACTAATAAAGAAGAAAGAGAGAAGAATAAAATAGACACAATAAAAAATGATAAAGGGAATATCACCACCAATGCCACAGAAATGCAAACAACCATCAGAGAAGACTCTAAATGCCTTTATGCTAATGAACTGAAAAATCTAGAAGAAATGGATAGATTCCTGGACACATACACTCTCCCAAAACTAAACCAGGAAAAAGTTGGATCCCTGAATAGACCAATAACATGTCCTAAAATTGAGGCAGTAATAAATAGCCTACCAACCCAACAAAGCACAGGACTAGGTGGATATTCAGCTGGATTCTACCAGAAGTACAAAGAGAAGCTGACTTTATTTCTTCTAAAGCTATTCCAAACAACTGAAAAGAAAGGACTCCTCCTTAACTCATATTATGAGGGCAGCATCATCCTGATACAAAAACCTGGCAGAGATACGACATAAGAAAGCTTCAGGCCAATATCCTTGATGAACATCAGTGCAAAAGTCCTCAATAAAATACTTGCAAACCAAACCCAGCAGCACATCAAAAAAACTTACTCAGCATGATCAAGTTGGGTTCAACCCCAGGATGCAAGGCTGGTTCAACATACGCAAATCAATAAATGTAATTTATCACATAAGTAGAACAAATGACAAAATCCACAAAATTATCTCAATAGATGCAGGAAAGTCCTTCCATAAAATTCAACATCCCTTATATTAAAAACTCTCAATAAATTAGGTTTGAAGAAACACACCTCAAAAAAATAATAACCATATATGACTAACCCACAGCCAAAATCATACTGAATAGGCAAAAGCTGGAAGCATTCCCCTTGAAAACCAGCACAAGACAAGGATGCCCTCTCTCACCACTCCTATTTAACATAGTATTAGAAATTTGGGCCGGGGCTATCAGGAAAGAGAAAAAAATAAAGAGTATTCAAATAGGAAGAGAGAGAAGTCAAATTGTCTCTGTTTGTAGATGACATGATCCTATATCTAGAAAACCCCATTATCTCAGCCTAAAAGCTTCTTAAGCTGATAAGCAACTTCAGCAAAGTCTCAGGATACAAATTCAGTGTGCAAAAATCATAAGCATTCCTATACACCAAAAATAGCCAAGCAGAGAGCCAAATCATGAATGAACTCCCATTAATAATTGCTACAAAGAGAATAAAATACCCAGGAATACAGCCAACAAGGGAAGTCAAGGACTTCTTCAAGGAGAACTACAAACTACTGTTCAAGGAAGTCAGAGTGTTCATGAACACATGAAAAAATATTCCATGCTCATGGACAGGTATATTCGATATCCTGAAAATGGCCATACTGACCAAGGCAATTTATAGATTCAATGTTATTCTCATTAAACTACCATTGACATTCTTCACAGAATTAGAAAAAAATACTTTAAATTTCATATGGAAACAAAAATTAACCCAAATAGCCAAGAAAATTCTAAGCACAAAGAACAAAGCTGGAGGCATCATACTACCTGACTTCAAACTATACTACAAGGCTATGGTAATGAAAACAGCGTGGTACTGGTACAAAAACAGATACTTAGACTAATGGAACAGTATAGAGAAATCAGAAATGAGACCATGTATCTACAACCATTTGATCTTTGACAAACCTGACAAAAACAAGGAATGGGGAAAGAGTTTCTATTTAAGAAATGGTGCTGGGAGAACTGGCTAACCATATGCAGAAAATTGAAACTGGACCCCTTGCTTAATACCTTATATAAAAATTAACTCAAGATTGCTTAAAGATTTAAATGTAAAACCCAAAACTATAGAAACTCTAGAAGAAAATCTAGGCAATGCCATTCAGTACATAGGCACAGGCAAAGATTTTATGACAAAAGCCTCAAAAACAACTGCAACAAAAATAAAAATTGACAAGTGGGATCTAATTAAACTAAAGAGGTTCTGCACAGAAAGAGAAACTATCATCAGAGTGAACAGACAACCCATAAAATGAGAGAAAGTTTTTGCAATCTATCGATCTGACAGAGGTCTAATATCCAGAATATACAAGTAACTTAAGCAAATTTACAATAAAAAACAAGCAACCCCATTAAAAAGTGGGCAAAGAACATGAACAGACACTTTTCAAAAGAATACATACATGTACCAACAAACATATGAAAAAACTATCAACATCACTGATCATTAGAGAAATTCAAATTAAAACCACAGTGAGATAGAATCTCACGCCAGTCAGAGCGGTGATTATTAAAAAGTCAAGTAAGAACCGATGTTGGCCAGACTGCAGAGAAATAAGAAAGTTTTTACAGTGTTGGTGGGAATGTAAATTAGTTCAACCATTGTGGAAGATAATATGGCAATTCCTCAAAGCTCTAGAACCAGAAATACTGTTTGACCCAGCAATCCCATTACTGGGTATATATGCAAAGGAATAGAAATTATTCTATTGTAAAGAGATACATGCACACATTATGTTCATTGTGGCACTATTCACAACAGCAAAGATATGGAATCAACTCAAATGCCCATCAATAATAGACTGGATAAAGAACCTGTGGTGTATATATACCAAGGAATACTATGCAGCCATAAATAGGAAGGAGACCATGTTCTTTACAGGGACATGGATGGAGCTGGAAGCCATTATCCTCACCAAAATAACACAGGAACAGAAAACCAAACACCGCACATTCTTGCTTATCAGTGGGAGCTGAACAACGTGAACACACAGACAAAGAGAGGAGAACAACACACACTGGGGCCTGTTGGAAGGGGCTGAGAAGAGAGAGAGCATCAGGAAAAATAGCTAATGCATGCTGGGCTGAATACCTAGGTGATGGGTTGATAGATGAAGCAAATCACTACAAAATAATCATTGAAACACCAAGGAAGATAATGAAAGAGAGACAAAAGAGTTAAAAAAAATAGACAAAAGAATAAAATGGCAATAATAAATCCTTACCTATCAATATTACTAAATGTAAATAGGTTAAATTCCCCCATCAAAAGACACAGAGTGGCTGAATGGATACAAGAAAACTCAACATTTTACTGTCTATGAGATAATAATTTTAGATTTAAAGACACACAGACTGAATGTTAAAAGATGGAGAAAAGTTATTCCATGGAAATAGTAACCCAAAGGGAGCAGGGATGGCCATGTTTGTATCAGACAAAATAAACTTAAGTAATAAACTGCCACAAGAAATAAAGATGGACATTATATAATTATAACTAAAGGGAGAAATGGTATTAGAATACTTCAATATCCCTACTTTCAATAAAGGATAGAATATCCAGACAGATAATTAATAGTGAGACAGCAAATCTGAACAATAACATGGATCAAATGAACATAATAGACATATACAGAACATATCATCCAACAGCAGCAGAATGCACATTCTTCTCAGGCACACCTGGAACATTCTTTGTGATAGATAACATGTTAGGCCACAAAATAAGTTAACAAATTTAATAAAATTTAAATCATACAAAGTACTTTTGTGACCGCAATGGAATAAAACTAGAAATCAACAGAAGAAAGAAAACTGGAAAATTTGTATTAATATGTGGAAAGTAAAAAACATATTCTTGAACAGCCAACAGATCAAAGCAGAAATCAAAAGCAAAATCAGAAAATATCTTGAGAAAAACAAAAATGAAACACAACATACCAAAACCTATGTAATGCAGCAAAAGCAATACTTAGAAATTTATAGCAGTAAACCCTTACATTAAAAAAAAAAGATATCAAATAAACAACCTAACTTTACATCTCAGTGACCACAAAATTTAGTAGAAGGGGAAAAATAATGAAGATAAGAGTAGAAATAAACAAAATGGGAAATAAAAAACAATAGAAATTATGTGATAAAACTGAGGATTTTTTTGAAAAGATAAAATTGATATAACTTTAGCCAGAAAGGCAAGAGTCAAATAAAACCAGAAATGAAAGAGGAGACGTTACAGGAAGCTGGGCATGGTAGCATGTGCTTATAGTCCCAGGTACTTGGGTAGCTGAGGCATGGCATTGGGATTGCCTAAGCCCAGGAGTTCAAGGCCAGCCTGAGCAACATAGTGAGACCTTGTCTCAAAAAAATAAAAATAAAGTAAAATGAAAGGAGAGACATTGCAACTGATATTACAGAAATAAAAAGTGTCAAAAAGGCTACTATGACTAATTATATGCTAACGAATTAGATAACCTTGTTGCAGAATCTTAGAGACTGGAGAGACCATTGAGGTTGCAGAAGGAGTTTATTTTAGGTGTACACTGGCCCAGCTTGGTTTTTTGTAGAATGATTAACATTTCTTTGAGTATATACCAAGTAATTGGGTTTCTGGGTCAAATGGTAGTTCTACTTTAGCCCTTTGAGAAATCTCCAAACTGCTTTCCACAGGGGCTGAACTAATTTTCATTTCCAATAACAAGTGGGTAAGTGTTCCCTTTTCTTCACAAGTATGCCAACGTCTGTTATTTTTTTTACTTTTTAACAATGGCCATTCTGACTAGTGTGAATGGGTATCT
Organism: Cacajao melanocephalus; assembly: GCA_963573385.1. Taxonomy (NCBI): domain Eukaryota; kingdom Metazoa; phylum Chordata; class Mammalia; order Primates; family Pitheciidae; genus Cacajao; species Cacajao melanocephalus. The sequence continues at coordinate 12,271 of CAUYLG010070583.1, forward strand.
CATTGTGGTTTTGATTTGCATCTCTTTAATGATTAATAATGTTGAACGTTTGTTCATATGTATGTTGGCCACTTGTATATCTTCTTTTGAGAAATGTCTGTTCATATCCTTTCCCCATTTTTTAATTGGGTTATTTGCTTTTTGCTTTTCGCTTGTTCATTTACCATTTGACCCAGCAACCCCATTACTGGGTATGTACTCAAAGAAAAATAAATCATTTTACCAAAAGATACCTGCACTTGGATGTTCATTGCCATGCTATTCACAATAACAAAGACATGGAATCAACCCAGGTACCCGTCAGTGGTGGATTGGATAAGGAAAATGTGGTACATATACTGTACAGATACTACACAGTCATGAAAAAGAATGAAATCTTGTCCTTTGCAGCAACATGGATGCAGCTGGAGGCAATTATCCCATGTGAACTAACATGGGAACAGAAAACCAAATATTACATGTTTCATTTATAAGTGGGAGCTAAATCTTGGGTTCACATAGACATAAAGATGAGAACAGTAGACACTGGGGATTCCAAAAGCACAGGGGGAAGGGCTGAAAACTTCCTGTTGGGCAATATATTCACTGTCTGAGCAACAGGATCAACAGAAGCTCAAACCTCAGCAGAATGCAATATACCCATGTAACAAACCTGCACATGTACCGTCTGAATCTACAAAATAATAAAGATAATGTTTTTTTGTCCCTTTGACATGTAAATCTTCACCAAGCCCCTGGCCAGTTTTACAACCTAGGAATGTCTTTCTCATGGATTTGGGAGCCATGCCTTTGAAATATAATCATCAGGAAAAGATTGCACTCCTATCTCCCAGTCTCTGTGAGAAGATAGGGGCCTAACTTCTTCAATATGCAACAATTAGCAAACTCAAATGGCCTAATTGCATTGATCAACCTCCTTCCTAACATCTTCCAGTACTTTTTTTCACTAACACCTCCCGTCTTTTGTTTCAGTGGAGTTAAGTTTAGTCTTTTTTCCCTATTGTAAAAGTCTTGAATAATGTCTTCTCTGCCTGTTTAATTCTGTCTGGTGCACTTTTTCTTTGCCATTGAGGACATTTTAGGTGTAGGCTTTATGCTACGCAGGTTGAAAATGTGACCAGGGAACTAAGCTGTATGGATTATATCCTGGTGACACTGTTTATCATATAGATGTGTTTGGGCAAGTTTCAACCTCTTTGAGTGTCTGTTTCCTCATTTATATAATAGAAATATTAACAATATTTACTTTATTGAGCTGTGAGAAATAATTGAGATATTCATTTATAGTGTTCAACTAGTTTAAGCTTGCCTAAATTAATGTTAGCTATTAAGAACTACCTCAATAAACATTACCTGTTACTTGTAGTCACAGCATAAAAAACATATTATTTGGTCTTGGCTTTGGTCCACGCCTTGATCATCTCTTTTTATGACTACTGGAAGTTTGTGATTTTCTCTTCCAATCTGCAGCTTTGACTATTCCTTCTGATCAATCCTCAATACAGTTTTTCCCCTAAAATACAGCTTCCATTATTCTTCCCATTCTTAGTACCCTTCAATGCTTTCCCATTACTTTGAGAATAAAGTTTAAATTCCATAATATTGCATTCATAGGGCATCCAGATACGGCCTGAGGCATTACTCCAGCTTCATTTCTGAAGACCCTTTCTAATCTGGCCCCAGCCGTCACTGCAGCTCATATCTGCTGACTCTCCCAGATCTGGCCCCAGCCATGTCTGTAGACTCCAGACTCAATTCTTATGATGCTCCCTCCCACATCTCTCTCCGTGCACCCAGTCCTTCATCATTCCAATTTCCTCAGGGTCCTGGTAGCATTGCGTTATCTACTCAGTGGCTCACACTACTCTCTTTGCTGGAACATACTTTCCTATCTTATTTCTCAGGTATGAAGCATACAGTTTTTAAGACTCACTCAAGTGAAAACTCCCCTGTGAAGTTTTTATGTGTGTTTATTTTTCTCCTAATTTTTTCTATATTTTAATTTTGAAATAGCAACCTCTTCTCATGGTATAATATGTACAGAATTCAAAGTTAAAATGTGATCACTTTCTTCATATTTCTCTCCTTTTCCATACTCCTTCTAAAAGCTCTCCCTTGTTGAGTTTGGTTTTATTCTTTGTTTCATTGCATTTATATTCATACAGAAAAACACACTTGGTGTATGTTTCTACACAAAATTATAATCATACTGTACATACAACTTTAAAACTTGTTTCTTTTAAAAATTTATTTTATGAGTGATATCATTTAATCCCATAAGGATTCCATGAAATAGGAAGCAGTATTATCTCCTATTTTCCAACTGAGAAAACAGGTTCAGAGAAGTTAATTCTACTGCTTAAGCTCATGTGGATAGTAGTAACAGGAGGAGATGGATGAAAAATTAACCTGTCTGACTCTAAAGTGCTTTATCTCAACAATGTTAGTATGTACGTAGTCTCAATAAACAAGAAGTGGGCTGACAAGTTGGGAGAATCTGGAGAGGGTTGAGGGATCAAAGGTGTTGACAATAACATCAAGAAAGCTCAGCAGGAATAAGGTATGACAGAGGTGAGAGAATGGGAGGTGGTCATCAGGAAAAGGCCAGAATTTGACATCTTAACAGTAAAAGAGTTTGGGGCCTGAGTAGGCTTAAAGAATCATCACTCTTGATAAGAGAAGTGCAGCTGGAGGTAACTGGGAAAGCTAAGGAAATTTGGAGTCTTAAACCTCAATTATCAGAAAATGTGGTAGATATGGGAAAAGCTGCCTAATGTTTCCTAAAGCTGACACCTAGGCTGGGCATATGGAACTGGGTGTGTTTTGTTGTTAGTGAAATCAGAAGGCATGGCAGGAAAGGTGTGGATTGTTCTTTAGGTGGAAAACCATCTGGGTTTGCCCTTTCCTCATGACGTGTGTCTTAGACTATGAGAGCTGCTGTAACAAAATACAATGAACAGGGTAACTTATAAACAATACGAATTTATTTCTCATGGCTCTGGAGGCTGGGAAGTCCCAAATCAAGGCACTGGCAATTTGATGTCTGATGAGGGCCCTTTTCCTCATAGACAACATCTGCTCACTCTAACCTCACCTGGTGAAAGGGGTGAGGAGTCTCTCTGGGGCCTCTTTCCTAAGGGCACTAATCCTGTTCACGAGAACTCCACTCCCATGATACAATCACTCCCAAAGGCCTCACCTGCTAATATCATCACATTGCAATGAGGATTTTAACATATGAATGATTCAGATCACAGCAACATGGGGCTTTAAGTACTAAAACTGGAAAGTACCAAACAAGGATGAACCGGTCACTCTGCTTTTAAATAACATTTTGGAACTACTCTTTCTCTTATATTTTTTTCCCCATCTTCCACTTCGATCTATTTGGATTCTACTCAGCTATAAAAATCCTCCTTAAGGCCAGGCATGGTGGCTCATGCCTGTAATCCTAGCACTCTGGGAGGCTGAGGCAGGCGCATCACTGAGAGTCGGGAGTTAGTGAACAGCCTGGCCAACATGGTAAAACCCCGTCTCTACTAAAAATACAAAAATTAGTTGGGCATGGTGGCATGTGGCTGTAATCCCAGCTACTTGGGAAGCTGACGCAGGAAAATCACTTGAACCCTGAATCCAGGAGGCGGAATTTGCAGTGAGCCGAGATCGCGCCACTGCACTCCAGTCTAGGCAACAGAGAGAAATTCTGTCTCAAAAAAAACAATTCTCCTTAAGTGTTGATTTCATCCTCAATTCAGAATTATAATGTAATATATATAATATGTCATAATATTATATTATATGTATAATATATACATATTTTTCAAATGGCTAAAAATAGAACTACCATTTGACCCAGCAGCCCAATTACTGGGTGTATAGTCAAAGAAATAGAAATTGTTCTACCAAAAAGGAACGCACAATAAGAACTAGTGCACCACTATCACCATAGCAAAGAAATGGAATAAACCCAACAACAGTGGACTGGATAAAGAAAAAGAATTTATAATTGCAAATTATCTAAAGTAAATGCTCTAATAAAAAGAAGAACAGGAGCCTATAGTCAAGAAGAAGCCTGTCTAAAGTTCAGTCAAGGTGGGGAGAACCCTAAAGTATTCTTCATCATCAATTATTCCAAAATATGGGATTCAGTCATTCAGTGTAATTTAATCTTAATTCTACAGAGGAAATTGATGCAAATGCCATGTAAGTCACTCATATACATAACCTATTTTAAATTATAATACATGTACATTTTAAAAGTTAACACACCAACATACATTACACAATTTAATATACATCTTCAAAGTAAAATTTTCTATCTTATAGACATTTAAAACAGCACGTAGTAATGAACCTGATAACTCAATAACAACAAAGATAATAATATTTATTCAGTATTTGCTACGTGTCAGACATTGAGCTACATTTTTTCTTATATGCTCATAAGAAAAATCCTGGGAGGTAGGTACAAAAATATCTTCATTTTATGGATGAGGAAACCGGTTCTTAGAAGGTCACACAGTTTATACATTGAGCCATAAGTAAGACTGGCTACCTAGTTTGCCAGACCCAGTGAGAAAGGAAAATGTGGAACCTCTTGTTCAAAAATCATTAAGTTCAAGATAGTGACAACAGAAACTTAAACAGAGCAGGATTCTTATAAGCACAGGTTGCATACCCGAAAGCCAGCCCTACCTGCCCTCAAGTTTGAGCTTTTTTACCTTTTGGATATACTCTGTCTCTTCTGAGTAAGTTATTAAATGGTGAGGTTCCTGGGGGTACCCAAAGTTGTTAAGTGTTACCAATTGACCTGAAATGCCTTTTTTAAATCCTGGAAGAAAGATCCTTTTTCACAGACAGGATATGAATGTTTAATCCCACTATGTCACACTGCTTCTCAGTGAGGTATCAAAGTATTACGCAGACTTGAAACTCCTGAGTTTCTGTCTGAAGATTGTAAATGCCTGCAAGAAAGGAGGACCTTACAGTACAAGGAGGAGCTGCAGCTGAATACTAGACTACAGACACTGGCTCCTTTCACTGTGTACTTTAACAGCAAGTATTACTGCATCTGATTAGAACTGAACTTGGGTGATATGGTACAATTTTTAGATGACAAGGAATAGAAGGGATGCAAATAAATGAAAGGGTTTCATTTTTTTTTAATCTTTACAATAAACAGAAAGATATACAATAGTACCAAGGCCACTACCAGAAGAAGGCAGTATTGGTACTGAACAAAAAAGAGTTTCTTCACACTGAAGTACAGCACAGTGGAGAAGCAAGTAATAAAGACATTTTCTAGACTCCAATTCCATTATTTCCAGGGAGTGGGTACTGTCCAGTGACTACTCATATCACTACATGATACGTGATTGGGACTCAGGTAATGGTTCATTGCAAACAGCAATAACAGAATAGCAGATTCATATTTCATTATAAAAAAGGTTAGTTTCTATTTGAAAATTCATTTTGCTTTTTCGTAGTTGGAACCAACATGGAGCTAAATGCAGACCAAATATGATATCCATTGTAATACAGGTTATGCATAGGCTTTTTTTAAATTTCAACATCTCCAAGATGAGCTCTTTGAAAAAAACTTGTTCATTGAATTCTATAACTAAAAATTTCTCACTGGAGATAGACCAGAAGATATTGTCAGGATGACACATACTCTGCTGTGACTGTTGTTCAGCATTTTGTGTATTTTTGAAGTGACTAGTCTTCCTTCTGAATATATTAACAAAATATTAATCAAATTTCATAAATATAATTATGACCCTTGACTTAAATATAAATATTTTCTCTAAAAACAAGCACCTTTCTTATGTACTGTAGTTTTAAAATAAGTTTATTGAGATAAAATTGACATAAAATAAAGTGCACATATTGAAAATGCAATGTAAGTTTTGAAATACATGTTTGTCAGAGAAACTGCCAAAATCAACATAGTGAGCCTACCTGTCAACCCTCAAGATTTCCTCTTGTTCCTTAATAATCCCTCCTTTTCCCATGTCCATTCTCCCCCTCCAGCTGGTTCCCCAGGCACCCACTGATCTGCTTCCTATCACTATAGACTAGTTTGCCTTTTTAAATACCTTTATATAAATACAATCACACAGTATAGTCTTCTTTTACCAGTATAACAATTTTGAGATTCATCCACATGGTAGTCTACATCAATAATTTATTCCTTTTAATTGCTGAATAGTATTCCATTGTATCGATAGAACACTTTTTTTTTTTTTAACTGTTCACCTGTATTTGGGCATGTGTGTTGTTTCCAGTTTGGAGTTATTACAAATAAAGCTACTACAAACTTTTTCATACAAATCTTGGATGGAAAAGTATACTTATTTGTCTTGGACAAATAGTTAAAGGTGGAATAACATTATTTGGTAGGTGCTCATGTAAAAATTTAAGATGCTATCACACTATTAACCAAAGTGTTTAAAACATTTTGTATTCCAACCAGCAGTGTAAGAAAGTTCCAGTTGCTCCACATTCTAGCCAATAGTTGTAATAAATATTTTCTCTATTCCTTACAATAGATATACACATATATTAGTATAACAGTGTTTAGATCATATAATATTCATTGATGATAAAGATAAAAAATCCATTTATTTGAAAAGGTGGGTGGACAGAGACAAATAGCCATATTTCAAAGGGATCTTTAGAAATCTGTTACTTTTCTGTTAATTCCCAGTCATTTTCAGTAGTCACAATAAAAATGATGACTCAAAATATTAAATAGATATTATTTAATGCTAGAGCCACAGCAATTATTTATTTATGGATACAGAAGTTACAAATAAGCCCAACAGAACTATAGGTGAAGATCAAAAAGGAAATAAATTAGAGAAAAAACAACTTCTCAGAAAATAGGAGTATAACCAGTATAACTCTAATGCATCGGCAGAGTAAGCAGCATCTATGTACTAAGGACATTTGTCCTTAGATTAAGGAAGCGATATTTTTTGTCTCTTAAATGTATTTATACAGTACTCCAAACAATCTAGAGTACCCTGAGTCCCTAGTCATATCAACAATTTTGGTTCAGCTTCCAGCAGAAGATGGAGTGTGCTTTTGTCAAGATGCCGTCAGGTATCAAATCTCTTTCAAAACTTTCAGGAGATGAAAGTAGCACTCCTTGAGGCCAGAAGCTAACTGATGTCTTTTAGTGTTACTTATTATCTGAGAAACACAAGTCACTTCATAAGAAGCCCCAGGTGGATAGTATTCACAATTGGCCTTCAGTTTCAACCTTTACTGCTCTGCAGGGCAATGGAAGATGAACAGTGATGATTTTGGAGTCTCTGCACAGAGGTGAAGAAGATAGAGTCCCAACTTTCCTGATCTTCCTTGGGTGCTGTTAGCAATGACATCTACCTAGCCTACTCCCTTTTTATAATAAGTTGAAGTTAGTAATAAAATCCCATTACCAATCATTTATTTCATCATAATTACAGAATATAATCATAGACACGAGATCTCAATACCTACTGGGAAAGTTCATTTAATTTGAGAGTTTTTAATAGGTAGAAAGAAGGTGCTTCCTTTTACCTTCAGAGCTGAAATCTGCCTCTCAATCATTTCTTTCTAACTAATGGAAGATTCCCTACTGCTAACAAAAGACTTACTGAGAGAAGGATGTACAAATATCATGAAGAGTATGAGTTTGCATCATACTTCCACCTCTTCACTTCCAGATAATATTTGCCTTCCTTATCTTGTGAAATGTTGATAATAATAACCACATCTCAGGGTTGATTGAACACTAAATGAAATTATTTTAATATATAGTCCTTACTTGATAAATTCAAGTTCCAACAATGAGTTACTATTCTCCCCAGTGAACCTGATAGCCTAGCTTATGTTAGAAAGGTCAGGCTTTCTCTGGCAAAAACTTTTATTGCTTATGCTCTTTGATCATGCTTCATTTTTAGAAGTTTCCTACACTGAGACTTTTAATGGGAATTGAGAGCTAAAATTTTGGTGTTTTCAAATAAGCTTTCAATCCTTGTATTCATCAGTTCCTTTTTGATCTTTAATTTCTAAAATGGAAAAGAATGTCTAAAAGCTATTATTTAAAAATCCAGAAACGTAATATAGTGACACATTAAATATTGTCAATTTCCACTTGCCTACAACAATCTAGTCACTGTTGCTTCGGTGTCTATCTGCTTATCTATCAATCACATACTGACTCAACTCTCTCTGATCTGTCACAAACCAGCCATATTCCAGATAAATGTTTCCAGTAAAATCAGTAAAATCAATAATAATACCATTAAATCCTAGTCTTGTTGAGTGTGGAAGAACTGTGTCAAACTCATCAAACCCAGAGAGAAAATTGGTGGATGTGTGTTTATCTGTCTGGTGCAATAGCATCTTTGTATGAAATACCCAAACTCTTATTGCATGCCTCCTGTCAGACTCTATTGACAATATGCTTAATCACCGAGTTCTCTGCATTTGAGAAGCTTCATTCCTTTTCTCTGGTATTTTTTAAAAATATATCTTATTCCTACCTTTCAAGCCATCCACAAAGCTGTCAATTTTCTGATATGCATTTCTTTCTCCAAATGTCTACATGTCTGATAGTACCTGATAATTCAAATAAAATATAGCTAGCATTCTACTCTAAGAGAATACTTTCAACGTAACCAATCTAGTCTTATACATTTTTAAGTTGTCAAATTTTTTTTTGTTTTTCTCACTGTAATTAAAATTGCCAGTTGCCCAGAGACAAAGTGAAAGTCTGAGAAAAAATTAAAAAAGAAATCTTTAACATTTGTGATTTAGAAATCAGATCATTTACACTGTTCATAAAATAGTGTTTATTATAAAATTGTCATCTTTTGTTTATTCTCTCTCTACTTCTTGATTAGCCATTTAAAAAATCATTAGCTAAGAATTCTTTGCAAAGGATTCTGTGACTCCCCTTTTTCTCTGACAGGTCATTCTGTTGAAAGGCCAACTCCTTTAAGGAAAGCTGCATTTTCTCAGGATAAAACAAAAATATTTTAGCCAATACCTCAGTGTGTTGAGATTGCCACTCTGGGATTTTATTTGCTCTGTATGTTTACTGAGGGATAAACACTGCCCACCACACACCCGCTACATCAGCAAGTCTTGTCAGTTCTACTTGCTGAATATTTTCTGAATTTTCCCTTTTCACTCCTTACCATAACCCTCCTAGTCCAATGTACATTATATCTCACCTGAACTACATTCTCTCTCTCTTATGTGGTCTCCCAGTTTCTACTTAGGATCTCAAATATTTTCCCCTTCACTTAGTAGGCCGAGGAACAATTTAATTAATATTAATAAATCTGATAAGGCATTACCCTGATTAAACTTCCCAGTAACATATCATTATCCTTGGAGTAAAATGCAATTCTTATTTTCAGCTCCAAGGTCCTGCACCATCTGTTTCCCTCTGGGCACTCCTCTTCTCCCTCACTCACATCCCTCCAGCTAAACTTGCCTTCTGCCTATTTCTGAAAGAAACCTGGCTTATTTCTAACTGAGGCCATGGCATCCATTTTTTCCACATCTTTTTGTGGCTGGTTTTGCTACCTTCCACATAGAAATAATTCTCATCCAATTGTTCTCTCCTCTCCTATCCTGCTTTAATTTCTTACAAGAACTTTTTATTCTTACTATTTATTCTTTTTATACATTTTATTTTTACTATGCAGCATTATATCATGCATTTGCATACTTGTTTACAGTCTGCTTTCCCAATTAGAATGTGAACTTTTTGTGGTGTAGACTTTGCCTTACTCACTCCTGTCCTGTCTGCCCCTTTCTCCCCTCCAATTTAGATTAGTGCCTGCTACATAGAGAGTACAAGAAAGATGTGTCAAATGAAAGAATGAAAGAGCAACATGTTGAGTAATGTTGCTAAAGATATCACTAAACTTCCCCCTGAAGACACCCCTCTAAAAATGTTTTTGTAAATTGCAACAAAAGATGAAACTTTTAAATGTTGTTATAAAACATATTTACCCTATAAGACATACTGATAGAAACACTAAAAAGAAAAAAATTAAAGTATTCCTATAAAAATGACAAGACCATGTTTTATTCACTGAACAAGGATCCCTGGATCATAGAGTCACCTAGTTAATAATTGAATAGCCTGTCCTCGTCTGAGGATGGCCACTGAAACAGTATGAAGAAATCGTGTTCTTGCTGCAAGGTAATTCTACTGAAGAGAGAAAATTATAAAGGGTAGTTAATGAAACAATGAATTTTGATGTAAAAATGTGCTATAAAAATTTAGAAAATGGTGAAGCTAAAAGCAAAGCTGACACAAGAGAAACCATAGCACAAGAGCAGTTTACCTTGGAATTTATTGAGTAAGAGGCTCTTGGCTAGTTCATCCATCCTGAACACCAAAAACTGCTTAGAATTGTCAACCAGGTTCTCTGGTTAGAAAACTTTTCTTAAAATACTTTAAATATCTTCTTAGGAAAGCAGTCTTTCAATAGAGAGCTTTGTAAACCTGGAGTGGTGGTAGGGTTGCATGGAGGATTTGGTTGAAAATAACCAAGCCCCTATCTGAAATATCATTTCAATGTGTATGTAAATTCATGTTTGTATTAGAAGTAATGCATTTTCTCTATTTTGTAGTAATCTGACAAGATTAGAAAGAGCTTCTTATTTGACAAAAACCAAATAATAATAGCTTTGGTAAGATGAATAAATTATTTTATTTTTCATGCAGAAGGAATTCAGAGACAAATTTTTTGGAACTTCTACAATTACTCCTGAGAATTTACCAGAGAACTAGGCTCCATTTTTCTGCTTTACATTTTCAAATATTATTTCTATCTTCTAGTTCTCTCATGGTCTTAAAATGGCTGTTTCAGTTCCAGACATTAGGTTCATATTTTGGATAGAAGAAAGGAAAAAGGAGCAGGTGCAGAGGAATATACCTCCCAGCTGAATAAGTTTCTTGAAAAATTCATTCATTGGCTGCTACTTCACTGGACATGTCAATTTGAAAGGGAAAGTGTCATTATTATCTGAGCACTTTAGTGGTCCCAATAGTACAGAGTTTTTTGGGTTTTGTTTTTTGTTTTTACTAAGGAACAGGGATGAGTAGGTACTGGGTAGGCAGCGTGTACTACCACTATGCAGTGTGTATACCACTATATTTGTTTTTTTTTTAATTGTGTTTGTTTCGTTCACTGCTATATTCCTGACACCTATCATAGTTCCCAGATTTCAATACATTATAAAATCCAAATAAATTAATATACAAATGTAAGGAACCAGCCCCCACATCACCCATGGGTATCCTGAGTTGGGTGGCGACAAAGGATTGAGAAAAAGACAGATTAAGAGTGAAAGTGGGACCAGGGGGCCATCACTTATTACTGGAGGCAGTGAAGGCTCTGAGCTCTGATCTTCCACACTATTTATTGTTTACAATCACTTTGATCTGTAGGATAGGTAGTTGAGTGACGGTGGGGTGAGGGTAACGTGATGGTGGGGTGAATCACTGAGTCGGAACTGAATCAGTGAGCCAGAACTGGTGTGTCATTCTAAAGATTGATAACAGTGGTAGTTTGGGAGTTTCACAAAACAAGAACATGTGGTTATCTTTTGCCTATTTCTATGTACAGCTGGTGGAACGCAGGCCTTACAAGAAGCCTACAAGTCTGGTTACGTCTTAGTGCTATGAAGGGGTTTGACGTCCTTGAGCACAGTGTTTATGCTAACAGAGCCGAGGTCACCCTGCACTGGACCATGAGGCATGGAGAAGTTCGCCTCCCCAGAGGCCTCCCGCAGTTTTTTACTCATAACCAATTTATGTAGACACTCTGTAAGTCCTTTCTCCTTTGCTGCTTCCGCCAACATATAAATAAATTCTGTTATAATATTTGTCTGTAGTTTAACTGAGGTGTAGCTATGCAGAATATCTCTGTCATTGTTCTGGTGTTGGCTATTTCTCCTTTAATCATCTGGTGATGTCACTAAATGAACATCAACTATGTCTCAATTTATGTCAATTATCTGCTTCCCTGTGTGAATTTCAATAAGCTAATAGCATATTGTACAAAGTTTTGACTTTAAAAACGTATTCACCAATTGAAATTCTATATCACAAGCTATTTCTATTTCTATTTTCTAATGCACATCTATAGGCAAATACAATTTCAATTTTAGGCTGAGTTTCCCAATTCTGAAAGTAAGTCAAGTACTAGGGAAGATTTTTAAAGACATTTTCTTTGATTCAGTGGGTCTGACAGGAAGAAAACAACTCTATCTCTTGCACCCAAAAGTTTTTAGTCAAAGCTCCCTTCCTGTGTCAATTACCTACCAGCAGCAAAGGTTTAAAAAGTTTACTTGCTACCTAACAATAGTTTTTCAATTTTTATGCACACGTATGTGTAAGTTAAAGAAGTAGCAGCTAAATTAGCTTTTGTGAAAATTACTTATTTTTCCCCTTTATGTTTTTGGTCTGTCCACTTTTTACTGGGAAAATTTTTATATGAGTATACTGCATTTTGTAGGAGAATTTCCCCCTTATTCTCTATATTTCTCTATCTTTTAAATTCTGTTCAAGGAATAAGAAAATAAAGACTATTCATATATAAATAATAATGAATTTTAAGACCTGAACAAAATTTGTAATGGCTCAACATAGGTGCTGAAACATCACAGTACTATATCATAGCATTATAACTACATGCAGTAGATACCTTCACATACACAATGGATTTGAATCCTTGTTGCCATGAATTCAGAAGTAATGAAATAATGGAGAAACTGAAAAACCAAGATCAATGAGTGAAAATAAATATAAAAAAGGGTGAATTTAAAGATGTTGAGAGATAAGGAGATCCATGTAAACCTAATGACATAGGCATTAGCTACAGAAATAGAGATAAGAAAACAAAAGAACATAAGAGATATGATTACCAAAAACATTAAATGAGGTTTAGCAACATTGCCACTTACTTCATCTGAGAATTTGCTGTTTATGTTATTTGTTGACCGAGGAGGTAAGATCACAGTTTTAACTCAATGCCTGTCTCAGCTTTGTTTCTATTCAATTCTTGAAATAAAAACAAAAATTAAAGGAATTGTTTTACCAATAAGTAGATTAAAATATACCTTGGGTTTGATGTTTTGATGATCTCAACAACTTAAATCAAACTAATGGCAGAAAACAGTTATTGAATAGGCATATTGTCTGTAACTCTAATATATTTGAATGTAGTTTGTGAGTTTGTTCCAGAGATTAAAATCAGTAGAATAGAAATTCATAGGCACATATATTTCTCATTTACTGCTCAACTCCCATACCTAGAAGGGTTCCTAGCATGTGGTATATACTCAGCAAATATTTGGATAGATTGATTTATCAATAAAAAATCATTTAATCCACCTAAAAGCAAAACCTACATATTTATAATGTTTATATGAGGTTAAAAGAATAAATTATCCACCTTAATTGAGAAAAATATGTATAATTTTAACTAGAAATAAAGTCTAGAGCTCAGAATTCTAACCATACCTATCACATTTAACTGTAGAAATTATCTAATTTTATCTTAAGGTATCAGTAGAAAATATTTGAAAGCATTTGGAAAACTTGCATAGTATTCATTATGTAATAAGAACTCAAATTTTTCTTTCAGTTTCTACTTTTATTTTAGAAATGCAATGAACTTTTCTACTGTAACTCTAATTCATAATGTAAAGGGCTATCAATATTAACCTGGGATCCACATGATATAATAGAAAATGTATAGGCTTTTGCATTAGACTAACCCAACTTTTAACTTAGTAGCTGTGCGGCCTTGAATAAATTGTTTGGCCTCTCTTAACTTGAACGGCCACAAGTTCAAGTTAAGAAATATCTTAACTTAGTTAACAATATCTACATTTTATGTCAACTAATATGTATTACTTAATTCTAAGTACAATGGCCTAGGGAATAATACTTCAGCTGCTTGGCATGACTCAAGTTCCTGGCTTATCTCTTCAGTCATTCTGAACTCCTTGCTGTTCTCTTCCTTTATTCTACCAGGAAGTAAGGAAGCTACCTTCAGCTGAGGGAATTCCTGGAGAGGCATGCCGTTGTGAACCATGAGCACATACTGTGAATCATAAGTACACACATATTAGTGTAGTTGTGAGGATAAAATGAGACGATACATCTAAAATGTTTAACATGATATTGGAAACATACTAGATCTTTAAGAAGTGTTCTCCTTTAATTGCACCATGTGGCCAGAGCAATATAAACTCGTCAAATTTCACATGATATTTTAGATAATCTGTTTTTAAAACCATAGAAGGGGTGATGTTACAATAGTAACTATGTTACTAATAGTAAGAGAGTTATTTTGTGGATTATCCCAGAAAGGAGTCATGGGGCAGGGTAATGCCCCAAATTTGACCTGGATCTCTCATTAATTCTCTGGTAGACAAATAACAAATTGAGAAATTCAGCACTATTTCACATGGGCACAAGGCAAAGATGATCTGGTAGTGACAACAGAAATATGGTGTGTGGTGAATAATTTCACTACAGATTTTCTCAAAACATTTGACTTTCTAGAGAACATATGACCTGTTAGAATTCATTCATCCAGTCAATGACTACCTTATTTCAAGTTACCCAAAAGTGATGTGCTTATAATGGCAGAATTTAAACTTAAAAATTAGACATATTAATATTGAGTTATTCATGTTTTCCCTGATATGTATCTGCATTAGTAAATTGATTACATAAAATACACACATATGCTTAACAAAGTTCTTTCAGAGAATGAGTGGATCAGTGAAATATCTCTGTCACTTTGACACTTCACATTTTCCCCGTATTCTATTCTAGATCAGAAAAAGGAGAGAAAGCAATAAAATATTTATTAACTACACTGCAGCTCATTTATAGCAGATGGCCTTTGGAGGGTAAATTTCAAAACATGTGCTAGAGACCACTGTACAAAATATGCGGTTGTCCTATTATAGTAACTGGTGTGAAGAATGGCAAATGCAATAGTTGTTAGTGAAAAAGATCATCCATTGTGAATCATGATCCACATTTAGTTTTCTTAAACTAAATGAAAAGGGAGCTGGATCATGATTCATTTAATTTTCATTTAGTTTAAGAAAACTAAATGAAAAGCTCCCTTTTCATTTAGTTTAGGGTAAGAGTCAACTTTGCTGTCCCTTATCATTTCAGAGATTTGATAGCTAGGTAAAAAAGCACAAGATTTTTCTCACAATATCATCAAATATTATGACAATTCTTAAAAATTGTAATGAATCTTCTTTCATCATTCTTTAAGTTCTTAGAAAATTGAGATATTTGGGAATACATGGCAATGATAATAACTCACCGGCATTGCAATGTAGACAGAAGAAAAAAGAGGAAAATTATAATTACAAAAATTACGTACATGACAGCGTGGTGGATGGATGGATGAAGAGCTAGATGTACAGTTGTACAGTTTAAAATATTAGAAGCATAAAATTATCAAAACTCTAGTTAGGATATAAAATAAAATACAAATATGCTCTATGTCTTTTAAAAGCTAATATAAGTAGATGACATTTAGGATAAAATGAACATCTTTTTGGTTTGCCAAATTGCCTGTTTGTTCAAAATAATGTAACAATTACCCAGATTTTTCAAACTCTAAGTTTGTGCATGCTACTGACTTCCACTATAAAAAATACTTTGGCATTACACTATTCTTTCATTTGTGAAGATATATTTTGTAATTCACTTTAAATCAATTTTCTTCATAATGAAAGGTTTGGCAGAATCATATATTGGTTAACGCATGTTGAACTATGCAACATTCTTTTAAAATTTTTTATTGTGGTACAAAAACACATAAGAGAAATGTTACCATTTTAAGGCGTATACTTCAGCAGTGTTAAGAATATTCACATTGTTGTGCAATTATCTCTAGAATTTCCCATATTGCAAAACTGAAGCTCTATACCTGTTGAACAACAATTCCTCATTTCTCCTTCCTCCCAGCTTCTGGCAACCACCATTCTGTTTCTGAGTTTGACTGCTGCAGATGCCTCATATAAACGGAATCATATTAGGGGACTGTGTTAAGGAAAAAAAAAAAAACTTATCTTCCAGGAGGCCTGGTTTCAAAAGCAGGAGTTTCCCAGTGCCGCCTCCATCCACGCCCCCACCTGAGAATGTAAAGTTCTTTGTCTAAGTTTGCCGCCCCAGGGCTAAGTAGAGGAATTCAGGTGGACTTTGTCCAAAAAGCCCGAGGAAAGCTCTGGGAGGAGGGGGCTCTGATGTGGACCAAGCAGCCAATCTAGTATCAGAGTCAGAAAGATCAATCACTCCAGAGAAAGTTTGAAAGAACTCCTCTCATTGGACGAGAACATGAATGAGGAGGGAGTAACTCCTGGGTTGAAACTCTGCAGCTCCTTACCTATAGCGATATCCCCTTGTGATTCCCCTCACACAACAGCTTGGGTGGTCTCTCTCTCTCTCTCTCTCTCTCTCTCTCTCTCTCTCGCTCTCGCTCTCTCTCTCTCTCTCTCTCTCTCACACACACACACACACACACTCCAGCATGAGAGGTCTCTCTCTCTCTCACACACACACACACACACACAGTCACACACACACACACCCACACACCCTAGCATGAGAGGTCTTTCTCTTTCCCCTCCCTCCCCACTTTGGGTCCGTGATATTCAAACGGTAAGCTCACCACGCCTCTGGGGCCCCTTTCCCCATCTGGGTAAGAGAGGCCAAGGACCTCCGATCAGGAAACTGGGATCGTCTTAGGGTGGACCCGGCTCCCTCCTGCGGCTACAATATGATATTTGTCCTTTTGTGATAGGCTTATTTCGCTTACCATAATGCCCTCACAGTTCAATCACGTTGCAGTATGTGAAAGAAAATCTTTCCTTTTTAAGGCTGAATAGTATTTCATTGTGTATATAGACCACATATTGTTTAGCCACTCATCCAGTGATGGACATTTGTATGTTTCCACCTCCTGATTATTGTGAATAATGTTGCCATGAACATGAGTATACAAATATCTCTTCCAGAACTTTGCTTTCAATATTTTAGATACTTCAAAAATGGGCCCCCTATACCCATGGGTTTTCCATCTGTGGACCCAATCAACCATGGATCAAAGTGTTTGGAAACAAATATTGCACCTCTACTGATTGTATACGGACATTTTTTTCTTGTCATTATTCCTTAAATGATATAGTATAACAACCGTTTACATTATATTGCATATTATAAGTAATCTAGAGATGATTTAATGTATATGTGAGGATGTGATAGGTTATATGCAAATACTGTGCTACTTTATATCAAGGACTTGAACATTCAAAAATTTTGGTATTCTCTAGAAGTCCTGGAAGCAGTCTCCCACAGATACCAAAGGACCATTGTATATCTGGAAGTGTGACTGCTGTGTAATGTAAAGTTACAATTTTAATTTCTTCAGGAACCACCATAGTGTTTTCTACAGCAGGTGCTCTATTTGAAAATCTCACCAACAGTGCATAAGGTTTCTAATTTCTCCACATCCTCACCAACACTTATTTTCTGTCCTTTTGATATTAATCATTCTGATGACGATACAGTAGTATTTCACTGTGGTTTTGATCTGCATTTCTCTAATGGTTAGTGCTATTGAGCATTTTTTCATATGCTTGCTGACCTTTTGTATATGATTCTTAGAGAAGCATCTTTTCAAGTCCTTTGCCTAATTTTTAATTGCGTTGTTTTTTATTGTTGTTATAGGAGTTTTTTAAATACTCTGGACACTAACTTCTTCTCAGATTAATAATTTGCCAACATTTTTTCGCATTTCATGTGTTGCCTTTTCAGTATATTGTGTTCTTTGTTGTACAGAAGTTTTTTAGTTTATATAGTCCTATTTATCTATATGTGCATTTGCTGCCTATGTTTGGGTATCATTTCCAAGAAATTATTGCCAAATCTAATGTCATGAAGATTTTCATTTACATTTTTTCTAGGAGTTTTATGGCATGGGGTTTTACATTTAGGTCTTCAATGCATTTTGAGTTAACTTTTGTGTATTGTGTGGAATAAGGACTCAACTTCATTCTTTTGCATATGCGTATTATAATATTCTTTTATTCTTTTCTCCCTTTCACTGTGTATCTTGCCTCACATTCAAACATTTACATGAATTTCTTTTTGCTTTTTTTTTTTTAATCATCACCTGCAATTTCTCCTTGTTTTCCTTCTCATGCTTGGATCTATTGTTCGGAATATTACAATAAGACTCAATGAGAATTATAGTGGTGTAACAAGCTAAGATTAGCATTTAAGGTGGAGAATAAACAGAAGTAGATAAATACTTGAGGCAAGACTCCTCTCTGTTTCTGATAATACACAGAGAAAAATGCTACAAATTTTGACATAAATAGAGAAGTATTTCTAGCAACATATTTTCTTATTGTGGCTACCCCTCAACAGATTGCCTCATGTGAGTCTCAGTACTTATAAAAAGTTATTTATCATTTATTTCTCACAGAAGGAAGTAGAAGATAGAAGACATCTGATGTTTGATTTATGAAATATCAATACTGGTAAAATAAAGTTGAATTCTACATTGAGAAGAATGATAATGATTTTCCAGGAGAGTACTTATATAATTGCATCATGACCTGTTATGAGATTTGAGTTTATTCCCAGCTTCTTCCATTATGTTATACAAATCTGCCACCAGGTAAAAATCCTATCACATTGCACAAAAGAATTGTAAGTTAATTATAAGCAAAAACCCTCAAAATCTTGATATTACTACTTTTAAAATATCATTGATTGTCTCAGCTGTATCAAGAAGTAACTATTATTGACACTTTCTTATCTTTTTTATATGAAATCAAATTCTCTCCAGGGTACTTTATATAACTGATTAAAATAGTCTGTTGGTAGGCAACATTCTTCTTACTGTGACCAGAAGACTTTAAAATTGGTGGCAAAGGAATTTGGATATTCCCCGAGAAAAAGAATCACTGAATTGAGTATTTGAAGTTAGGTTTAATGGTCTAATTTCATGTGAAAATATAGGTGCAAGCTCAGACATATTTTGATACAAGTATCTGGGAACCAGATATTGAACTAAACAATTTACAGACCTTGGAATAAGTAGAAAATTACTCTTGAAACCATGTTAAAAAGCAAATGTAAAATTGATCACATTAGAATAAAAATAATCATGACTAGAAAAGTATTTTCAGTATGTGTGATTTATATTTAAGAGAAAATTATTTTCTACATCTTGGATCACTTGTAGATCATATTAACCTTTAATTATTTTAACCTTCTCAAATTTATATTACCATTTTAAACAGATAAATGAACCAGTGACTTTATTAACTAAAGTATGTCAAACTAGTATTCTCTAAATCAAAGAGGGGTAAAGGGGCTAAAACTAATGATAAAAGTCTAATGTTATAGCTCTCCAAGTTACTACATTCCAACAGACAATAGATCATTTTGTTAAAATACCATATTCAAAAAGCTTTTATATTCTTCCTATAGTTTATTTAAGTATGTTTGTATGAAATCTCGAACAGTTTCAATGTGTAGTATTAGTTACAACATTTGTTTAGGCCATACAATTTATCATGTTAGCAGGCTATGGGAAAAATAATGAATGCCGTTATGAATAAATAATTCATCTTAGGACAGTTTACCAAAAGACAAGTAAACAAGCAAGCAAACAAAAGCCAAGTCTTCACTCAGATAAGAATTCAGTCTGCGATTTGTGTGTGTGTGTCTTTTTATTAAACAAGAGTTTAACTTGACTTAATGTTAAGATACCAAAGGCATGAATTTGATTTTACTAAGAGAATACTTTCAAAGCAAACAGACTAGAATCTGGAGGAACTTTTATTAGCTTTGCATAATACTGAGATAATTTTATGTGAGAGATCCACTCACAAAATTGAAAATGTCAAAAAAAAAATTTCAACTAGATTTTTGACCCTTTATAAGAGCATAAAATGATTTCATGTGATATTGTGTACTTCTCACAAACCTTTTCTAAGCAATTAATGTATTGGCTTTTCATTCTAAGAAAAACATATCCCAAATGCTACTCTGCAGATCATTTGAGTTCTCTCTGTCTAAATAAAATGATAGACTTTCTAAAAACTTATTTTAGAAATTATATTATTATCATGAGTTGCAAGAGCCTTTTCCAAGTAGATTTCCTCAATTAAAGTCTACCAATGGCAATATGAAATAGTCTAGTTGTGATTACTCCAGACAAAGGACATCTACACAAATATATTCACCCAATAAAAACTAATATCCCACTTCCTTTTATGTATATGTGAGAGTTCCATTGGCTTCTAAACACAGAATAGCTTTTCATAGAATCATAGAATTTTAGAGCTGGTACAATTCTTAGAGATACCTCTAAGGTATCCAAGACCACAAAGCTTTAAAGATCACAAATCGATAAAATAAAGAACAAGGACATAATATCAGTAGTATGCAAAACCCAAAACTATTAAATTGAAAGGACTGATAATAGACAAAACCCTTAGAAGAATGTCCAATGGGAAAAAAAAAAAAGAAAATTACAGATAAAATACAAAATGAAAAGGAGGCATATTGTTCATACAGTACAAGTTTTGTGTCATAAGAAATACAATGAATAAGTTTATGTTATGAAATTGAAAACTTAGAAGAAAAGAACAATTTCTTAGAAAAATATAAATAATCAAAATACATGCAATAAGAAATAAATAACCCAATTTATTACTACCACTTAAGAAATCAAATAAAAAAAAAGATTCCTCCCAAAAAGATACATGGTCCAGCTGGATTTATAGGCAATTCATACTAAACTTGACGAAATGGATAATTAATGTACAATTTGTGTGAGAGAAAATGGAAAAAGTAAAACTGCTCAACACATTTTATAAGGTGAATATAATTTTGATACCACTTGATAAAAAAAATAATGCCTCAATTTTTAAGCAGCCTTACTTATAAGTAGAAATGTAAAAAATACTATATATAATACTATTTGAATCCAGATATCTTTATTTAAAATTCACCACTAAAAATCTATATATTTAATACACTATATAAGCTAAGACAAGAAGAACATATGGTAATCCTGAAAGAGCCTCCCTCATTCAAAATTTCTTCTAAAAGTTTTTCTGTTTTAAGTATCCATTCTGGGCAGACTATCAATATGTCATATATGCCTTTGATAAATAGTATGATAAAAGGAGACAGAAAGTGGTTTATTTTCACCCAAAATAATTAATATTTAAAATGGAATTTTAACTACAAATATTACTTTTGTGCTTTCCTAATCACTAAGTTCAGGATGCCACTGGGAAATTTCAAACAGAGTCTGAATTAAAATTTTAATTAATTAAAAAATACGCTAGCAAAGCTTATAGCATTTTTATTTAGATTGGCTGATAACCTAATTATAATTAGGATCATATTTTAAGAGTAGCTGTACAAATTCAGGTTACCCAATAACTTTATAGAATTCAACCTTGTTAAAAAAAATCAAGTATACAGTTCTAACTAATGGAGTTGAACAATTAGAGTGGTTCAACCGATTAGAGGGAGCTCCAATCAGAACAGGAAAGCTCGAAAGTAAGCCACACCCCTCCTTCTTCTCCTCCTTTTCTATACTAAGAAACTTAACTGGCTAACTCACACACAAAGTTAAGCTGGCTTATTTTATTCATCTAAATTTAAACAGTATCCATTCAGTACAATAAAAGGAAAGCTTTAAATAAGTTTGCAAATCTGAATGATTGGGTTCCTGTGAGATGAGTGCTACTGGGTGGAAGGATTTGAAAATAGGCATTCAAGTCATACACTTGCTCCCACCAGTTAGATTAAGAGGAGTTATCCTATCTTCATTGAGAACAATCTCTCATAAAGATGCATGAATTTGCTAGGGGATCTTTACGAGCTAATTGATATTTCTTGCCTTAAGATATCATTCAGTTCCAAAACTTTTGTGCAGATGAATGTTCCTCATTCAGCACTACACTTCATGTAGATTAATTTAGGTTTTATCCTTTTCAGACTAAAGCACTAGTTAGTTGCAGTTTTCCTTAACTACCAGTGGATTTAGCAATGATATATATACACAAACTTAATTGCTTAAATACCTCACTAACAATTTTTTGACAATGTAATCAGAAGATTAAAATAAGGATGCAAAATTATAGATAATAGTGTATGGATTCTATTGTTCACCACATGCAAGATGATCAGATAGACGTTAATGAAAATATCTTTCAATTAACAGTATTAATGTATATATATTATGCCTCACTATTTTTCTTTTAAAAATGTCTAAAAATATAAAAGCACTACATGAAATAACACTGTATTTGCAAGATACAAATTATTTTTCCTCTTTAGAAATGTAATGTATTATAATTTTAATTTCATTGCTGTGATTATTCCTTTTTAAAATTAAACTGAATGCTTTGTTTTCTTTAAACAAGGCTTATACAATACAAGACGATTCTTGCCATTCTAGGAAGAATCCCCTACTGAAATGGAAGGTAAACTTTTTGGTCACTCACTAGCTTTGCAGTTGTCAACTTTATTAAAAATACATTTTCTTTAAAGAAGCTTCAGTGATTTCTGCAAATAATATAAATGGCAAAAACGTAAAGGAATTCAGTTTATCATATTAAATTGGACATTTCACAATTGCTCAGTCAAAAAGAATTTGATGAGAATTTTTCATTTTCAAAATTATACACACATAAAATAGAATTATAGACATATATTTACAGATCTACAGAAGAATAGGACTCTCTTCTGAAATTATAACTTATTTCTTGTTTAGAAAATAATTTGGATTATTTTGAAACAAATGAAAGAAATAAATATTGGAGATATATATATTTAGCTGGTTTTTTGAAAAGTGTTCAATAGAATAAACATCACTTAAATGAGCATGTTTGGCTAAATGGTTCCACATCTACAATCTACATATAGTAATGGTAAAGATTGCATAGTGTTTATTACAGCTGTAAACATTTAATGGCTGATAATTAAACATCATCCATATTGAATCTTGCGAGAGACTTAATTAAACATAGCACACTGCAGATGTGAGATTTAAATTACTATTTATAATTACATGTGAAACACAATTCCTAATATAGTCACATGGAATTCTGAGAGAAAGGTGCAATTTCCTCTTATTTTAAACAATTTTAGTTTTGAATTCCTTACTTCTTTTTTTAAATTATGGAGCATTTGACAACAGACAATATAATAAATATGTCAAATGTGTTTATGAATGTTGGTCCTGAGTGAAGGAGTATTGTCTCAGAACTGTTTCTTTAGCATTTTTGTCCAAAGGTATAGCAGAAAAAAAAAAAAAAGAAGACGAAGAAGAAAGAGAGAAAATAGAAATAGATCCTCACCTAGTTACAAATAATTCAAATGAAGGAAAATAGGAACTAGCCCAACTTTATCATTAGATGAATAGAAAGCTAGAAAAAAAAGTAAAAAGGATTTTATTTTTCTTTAGTTTTAGCAACATATGTAACTCATGTATTTACATATTATTTACAAAAAATCAGTGAAGAACATTAGCGTACCAAATTGATTTAAAGGGAACATTTAAATTTTCATATGGAAAACCTACTAAATACTGAGAAATTTTCAGCCTTCTCTATTCCTTATTGAAGATGTCTTTTATAATTTCATCCATACAATGTATAGGAAATGCAGTGAATGTGGAGTATTTTATAGTTGATTATATAGATTAATTGATTGCACATAATGTTTAATACACCATTCATAACAGAAATTGCTTAATATCTTATTTGTGCTATATTTCTCTATGGGGTGAGAAAACAAAAATGGAATGTGCCAAAGACTAAATTCAATTTGCACCATTCTCCAATCCTGTGTGTCTGTAATGTTTCAGTATCGCAAATGTTTACGATGAGAATCTTGTCAGTGAGGACTCTGAGACCAGAAAGGCAAATGGGTGATGTTCAAGAGACTAACAAAGAATTCCTTGAAATTCCATATTCCTCATCTCCACAAGCATAAAGAAAGGCACAATTTCTTTTTAGTAAATTATGGGAGTGAATTACACCCTAATATTTAAATTAATTATCCTGGTCACTCTTGATTAACACTTCTCTTGCGACTATTGCGTTACAAAGAGCTACCAAATTAAAAAATCTGTAGGTGGGATGAGAAGAAACTATAAATAACATATTAAACAAGAAATAATTTGTCAGATCATATATGCTTATTATATGCATATATAGTACTATAATTGTTTATGGCATTTTAAAATAGATAAAACAGTCTCAAAGTTATTCAAACAGAAGATTCTGATAAAGAAAATAGATGAAACCTAGCAATGGAGCTGTCCAGGGCTCCATATGCATTTGATAGTTTCTTATTTACATGTCGCTCATGTTTATGCATGTTCAGAAGAATACAGCTGCTACCCCATTCTCCAGAAATCACAGACACCGGTCAAGTCTACAAATAGCCACATTTGAGCTTGTAATGTATTTATCATGAAAAGCTAGAAGCTCTAATGGTAGGGAAGGGGAAAAGCAGAACAATTTGCTTTGAAAAGATAACATATTTTTCAAAAAACAAATACTGTGTATTCAATTCAGCTCCTTTAGGTGCTTTCATGTTATAGGAATTCTGCTGGTGATGAAAACAGCATCCAGCCAATCAAATGGTGGTACCCTAGTGCCATCCAAAGTAGAAGCCTAGTGTTTAAAATAACCCTGATGAATTATTCATAGAGCTGATGTTTATGCAAATTAGAGAATCATGCATCCACCTGACCACCAAGGGAAGAAAAAAAATAGGGGAAAAAAAAACCATCATGTTTTTAGCATTCTCCAGAACCTATGTAATCAAATGATAATATTCTTTCATTAAATGCATCAAGGAATTACAATCCTTACCTGGTTAGTTTGTAGGACCTTCAGATTTTCTGGATGAAATAACTGACTGTGCGTGCAACCAATAAAACTGAACTGAAAAGCTGATTAAGGGCACTTACTTAATGCAAAGCCACTCACTGAATATTCATATGATGCCTGTGTTTATGCAAATTAAAGCAAAAGGAAGCCCAAGGGGATTGGTTGCCATAGCCCACAAATACTGTGTACAGCAGAAAATATAGAGAATAGCGACAAATAAATCTTGAAATTCATAGCTTTGAAACAACAAAGGAGAAATAGTAAAATATTAAAAAGCTGAGTGAATTACAGTTTTAAATTGTTTTATTTAATCATATTACTTTAGAACTATTGCCTATCCCTACCATGTAATGATCTATAATTATCTTAATGCCAAAAGATATCTTCACTTTTGTTTGTCAGCTTTATTTATCCTTTAGCCATTCATATTAGCAGATCTCTTAAGCATGGAATACTGAAGAAACAATTATGATAAAAATATCATTCAGTAGAATAATAACCAAGCACAGACCCATGTGTGACACTATACTAAGTCTTTTATGTAATGATTCTTCATTGGTAAAACCTTACTAAGAAGTGTCACTGGAAGACCTCCAACATGTCGAGCACGTTTCTTTCTCAATATTGATAGATACCTGCTTCATTTGATATGCGGATTATTTTGTATTTGATAAGATACTGTGAATCTTTTGGCCAAGAAGATTTTGCCACATGCGGTTTTGAATTCCAAGAATTTTCACTTTTAGAACTCAAATGCAATAATGTTATCTGAAATGCATGCTAATATGTAGTGTCCTAATCACAAAAAATGGTGAATCCTCATGTATGTACATGAGCACTAATTACAGACATTGACATGATTCACAATAGTTAAAGAATACAATGCATGTCTGGCATAAAATGGTTTACATTATTAAGAAGGATTTCCACTTTTTATTTCTTGAATAAGAATCAGAGATGGCTAAAAATGCTGCAATGTATCTTACAGGTTTTTTGTTTGCTTTTGTTCATCTCTTTGTTTTTTATCACTTACATTCAAAACTTCAAAAATAAGAGGGCAATATTCTCCATGGCAGTTACTGCTGAGTGAAGAGTGTTTATCATTTTCCAATGGTTTCCTAATAATTCTCACATCCTTATTCCACAATGACTTTGTTGTCCCTCAGATAACGTAATAAAGTTTCAAGCACTTTTAGGAAATAATATTTAAAGTAATGTAAGCATCTATACAAAACTGGCTACGCTTCTCATAAACGCAATAAAGACTGAATCCAATTCCTGGACATTGTTTTCCTCGAAGAAATTTAGAGAGATTTCTTTGTGGCACCTTATGCTTGCTTAATTACAGCTTTCATGGTTGCAAATAAGTTCCTTTCTTATAAAGTTGCTCTTTGGCTTTCCATGAGAGTAATCCTCGCAGATGTATATTTATGTGCATACACATACATTTTTCATAAAAGATATTGTTTTTATTTAATCTAATTAATGTCTCCTTAACATTCTCGTTTGCTGAGTTTCAGAATTGACTGTGATCAAATATCTAAAATTAAGACTTAAGTTGTTAAAATTTTAGAAGCTGTGAATTTCCATTTTTGTTATTGGTGATTTCTTTCATTTAATTAATTATTATATTCATACATATCTGTTCATACAAAATACAGAATAAAATGAATGCAGAATTGGCAATACACCTTCCTTTATCATTATGCAATTATTTTTCTTCTACTGATTTACAAACGTATTACCTAGAAGGTAGACTAGTAATTTCTTAAAGTTTCTAATTGAAGAACCTAAACTAAAAGCTTCTGAGAAACAATGTTTAGGTTAATCAGCAAACACTGGGCATTTATTACGGTTTTCTATCACTGTAAAAATTATCAATTTTTGGAAAAGTCAATTTCTAGACATCAAAATTTTCCAACTTTCAAATTAAAATTCAAACACAAGTTTTACCATGACGAGTTATTGCTTATTTAAAGAGCAGTGACCATGCTTCAGGCTTCAATAAAGCTAAGGCTTCCTTCAGAAGGATATTTCTATTTTCAAAGAAAATATACTCCCTTCCCTACCCAGCCCTGCACAAACCTCAAATGAACTGCCAGAGGAAAACGTAAGGGGTATCATTAATGTCACCCTTTGTCCGATTTTTGATATCATTAGTGGATTTTTTCCTTTCCTTTCTTGGATTGAATCTCTTAATCTATGGCCCTGTACAACTCTGAGGTATTTCTGACAACTTTAAAATATTTATAAACCAAATCCAAACTGCCGTAGGCCATGGTTGCCTCAGACTTCTTATCCTGTATCTTTGCAGGACAAGAGTAGCTTAGTCAGTGAATTCGGTTCTATAAGAATCAAAATCATCTATTGCAGATTAAATAAATCGATGCATTTGAGACCAAGTCAACTGGCTTACATTATGAATTTATAATTTTCAGGTTCATAATTCATTCAATTTTCTACTCTTTGGGCACAACAAAATCCTAAAGGACTATTTATAAATTCTTATCAATGTTTCATGAAGAGGTAAACTTTAACCCATTTGCCATTTATGTTAGAAGTCTGAACTCTTTTTTGAAGCCAGCTCATTTGGACTTTAACCAATTCAAAAAAATGTGAATAAATATAGAGAGAGATTCAACTAAAACTCAATCTGTCGGGTGAAACTGGTAGTCCACCATCTCAGATGTAAAATCTGTCTGGTCTATACATGTTTTTAAACTAAAACTAGTAGCCAGTATTTAAAATTACAAGATTTTACATTTTAAAACCCCAGAATTTTCTGTTTCTCTTGGAAAATCAGGGCTGACATTCCCACTAGGTAACAAACTCCTGGAGCCAGGTAGAGAATTCTCCTCCAAGTGAGTCCTGAGTCCTCCCTTTGCCAGGAGTACTCACCAGGATGCTTCTCTCTTTTATGCTATCCCTGAAGGTATCTGAATTTGTGACCTGTTGGCATTTGAGTTGGATTTGTGAAATCTGGGAAGTGCTAAATTTTGACACTGTTTTAAATCTATTGACCATGTGTGATTTATGTATTTTTATTCGATATAAATATGTTTATAAATCTATTGTTCAAGTAATTCAGAATAAAAGGTAACCCACACAAAGAGTAGGCTGCCCTAAGTAGCCAGGCTGCTTCTGTGTCTATTTTTTAACAATTCTTTGTATATCAGGTATTATCATGTTATCCTTTTAATAAAAAACATGAACAAAGCATCTCTGATAGAAAAGTCAAATAAAACATCATACTAATATTTACAGTTTATTTCTTTACAGTATACTTAAAAATACACACATATGCAACACAACACACTTACACACTCTTATGTACACTAGGAATACCCTTCACTGTTAAAAACATCCTTTTCAGAAATAACTTTGAAGAGAGAATCCTGGGTTCTTTTCTCTTTTCTCCTTGCTTCAATGTTCAAATACTTAAATTTTTTAGAAATATCTGTGGTTTCAGCAGAGATCACAGTCCTCATAGTTCTCCTGCTAACTTTCATGATTTGTACCTAATATTCTGCCTTTCTGATTTGGTAAGAATGCAGGAAAAGAGAAAAAAAAATGAGTTCTGGAACACTCCTGAGAACTGCCTTATTCTCACCTCCATGTAGCCCCCACACCAAACAAGATTATGAATACTTGAGTTCATATGAACCCTTTGGCCAAAACTTTGTGATCTTCTAGTCCAGTCACAAGAAGACAATTGTTCTGTCTATCTGTAATAAAAAACTATGTACTCCACAACACTCACCTACAATAATTAATAACTTTTAGGTGTAATTTACATAAAGCAGCCTTTCTCTGTTGCTTGAGTCCTTAGCAAGCATTGCCCACGAGGGTAAGCAAGTACACTTAGAATTAGATAACGCCACTCTTTTTTTTTTTTTTTTTTTTTTGATGGAGTTTTGCTGTTGTCACCCAGGCTGGAGTGCAAGGTGCGATCTCGGCTTACTGCAACCTCAACCTCTGCCTCCTGGGTTCAAGCGATTCGCCTGCTTCAGCCTCCCAAGTAGCTAGGATTATCACCACACCTGGCTAAATTTTTTATATTTTAAATAGACATGGGATTTCACCATGTAGGCCAGGTTGGTCTCGAACTCCTGACCTCAGGTGATCCAACCACCTTGGCTTCCCAAAGGCTGGGATTACAGGTGTGAGCCTGTCCATCACCACTCTTAAATAAGATGATTCAGTCAACTATTTTTTCTAAAATAAAGTTCTATCTTCACAAAAAGAAAATATTTTAAATCAACTCAAGGAAGCTTAACTGCTTCTTGAATGTTTTGTTTTTATTACATGTAAAGATGGGAATTTAGTGCACAGACAACTAGTCCTTCTCTACCCCAAATCAGAAAATAGGTAAAAAAAATTTCTTCATTTTTTTCCTCTTCCTTTAGGTTGATATGCACTGACCCTACGTCGCATTTGTAGAGATGCTTACAATGTCCAGCTCTTCTGGGTAATATTCTTTGCTCTTGATTTTGTTTTCTCTGGTGGATGTCTGGTTCATTGAAATTATCTTGATAAATTCATCTGAGCAACAGTTTAACAGATAATAAAAGTGCCAGTGGTAGAGACAATTAGGTTCAAATGAACCTTCTCTCAAAACACCCCTCAAATCACACTATAGAAGCAAGTATCTGCCAAGTCAGTATTGCTTCCAGTGGCACATAATTTAAGCTTTAAAACCAAAACAAATAGGTACTTTTAGAGTAAATTCATCTGAAAAAATAACATTTAAAAACACAGTACCGATCTAATTTTAGTGAGGGTATGAAGACTCTATTTTATGGCTTGATTTAACCTATGGTTTAATATTAGTATAGGTATTACTGTTACAGCCTAAGGTCTCATTTCCAAAGATAATTTCTGAACTTAAATATTTTACAGCACAGAATAGTGTTTGGATAAGAATATTTGCAGAATACTAAACAGCTATTGTCTTAAGGTTAATGCTCCACTATAACGTATCTGTAGTGTCTGTAAAATCTGCTTTGCATTATGATCTTCCCATTTTCATTGCAATAACTCACAGCCTTCCAGTCTATTTATTTTTCTTTCTCAAGATTTAATTAGTTGGCTCAAAGGTTTCATTTCCAAATATTCTTTTTATTATATTGGTGATTCTCACTTCCACTTTATGTACCTTCCAGCATTCTGGACTCAATGTCTTTAAACATCTCCATTTTCATTTGTATAAATTTCAAACCTAGTAATCACTTGGAATATTTCTGCACCTATTTTTTGTGAACAAAAATTCTCTCAGATCTTTCTCCTATATCTACGAGCTATTGCCTCTCTTCCATTTCATCCCATTTCCTCTCTTCCATTTAAGCTTCTTTTCCTCTCATTGCATCTAGTATATTAGACCTTTCAGTTTTTATTTTGCTCTGTGTCAGTCTCAATTCTATAATCAGTCACAGTAAATGTGCTGTATCCCCTTGACTATCCACTTTAAGAGCTCTCTCCACCCTATTGAGGAATGAACCCAACATCCATTTACTTTACTCCCATTCCCATATAGGCAGGCGTATGAACTTTGAGTTCTTTTTTTTTTCTTCCTTTTTTTTGAGTGCAGTATCAACTCATATGATCACATTTGATCTTGAACACTGCAATGAGGTAAAGGACATCCAATAACTTCCTTTGTATCTTTTACCCCCAAATTTCTTCAGGCTCCACTCTTTCCTTCAGTCCTTGAATCAAAGGGAGATTTCTCTCTTCCTGCCACAGACCAACTCTGATCCCAAAACCATTAATAGTAATAATGCTTAACATTTATTGAGAATTTATGCCAACCACTGCACTAAATAATTCTTCTAAATAAATTTTTATTTTTTTTGAAGTTTAATGATCCATTTCTGTTTTAATAGTAATATAATAATACTGTTTCAACTTTATTATGCAAGCAATGATCTAAGTATGTTCCATGTGTATGAATTCATTTAATATTCCCAATAACCCCACATGGCTAAGGAAGTTACCATTCTCTTTTTACATACGAAGATTCTGAGACTCACAGAAGTCACACAGCTAGTCAACAGAGAGTTTGATTTCTAAACCAGGCAGTATGCCTCCAGAGGCCACACTCTAAACCAGTGGATTAAAGCTTTCTCCTTTCTTGTCATTATCTGTAAGTTTAATAACTTTAATCTAATTGATTTATAGAGAGTTTCCTGCTATCAACATAAAATATGCATTATTTTAAAACACACGAAACTTTAAAAGTTAACCATTTGGCCTCAATGCAATCCCAATTCCAAAAAATATAAGCCATGCAGATTATAACATTAACAACACTGCAATAATAATGGTAATTAATAATAAAAATTGCTAAAACTTCATCTGGCATGCACTTAGAAGTAACTCATGTTAAAGAAACCCACAAAAAATTTAAGATAATAATGGAGTTGCATCACAGCAATTTAACTTCTGCATATTCAGCTATGCTTACTTAGAGAAAAAGAGGGAGAGTGAGATATAAATAAATAGAGAAATAGTGTGGATAATTCCGCCTGCTGTTCCACTCGAAGAGAAAATGCATGTGAAAAGGGAGAGTTGTTCTGCTCTGTTAGCTTTGCTGTTCTTCACGATGCAACTATTCCATCACAGCGAAAAGAGTACGTGTTTTTGAAGATACATGATGATGCCTTCCACTTTCGGTAATGACAGAGTAGGAGGTAACTTGGCCCTAACCACTAAGTGAAGCCAACCAGAAGAGGATTTACTGTGAACCTAGTTAAGCTTAGATTTCAGGGCTCTTCACTTACACACTTTCTCCCAAGGCCCCATATCTAATTTTGTATTATGTTTCTTAAAGAGAGACTCACAAGTTGTGTCAGCTTCAGGCTCCACAAAATAGGACAGCCACTAAAAACAATTAAAAATTTCAAAATGATGGCGAGGAATAATCATGGCAAGATCTAGGAAAACATAGAAATCCAGGTAAGTGGCTGGGCCTGGTAATGGTAGCTCATGCCTGTAATCCTGGCACTTTGGGAGGCCAAAGTGGGAGGACCATTTAAGCCCAGGAATTTGAGACAAGCCTGAACAACATAGTAATACTTCGTCACTGAAAAAGAAGTTGAAAAATGAGCAGGGCATAGTGGCATGCATCTGTAGTCCCAGCTACCTGAGAGGTTGAGGCAGGAAGATAATCTGAGCCCAAGAGGACAACGCTGCAGTGAGCTGTGTTTACCATACCACTACACTTCAGCCTGGGTTACAGAGGGAGACTGAGAAAGAAAGAAAAAAGCAGAGAAAGGAGAAGGAGGGAAGGAAGGGAAAGAAGGGGAAAAAAGGAAGGAAAGAAGGAAAGAAGGAAGGAAGGGAGGAAGGGAGGGAGGGAGGGAGGGAGGGAGGGAGGGAAGGAAAGCAGGCAAAACAAATAAACAGGAGAAATCCAGGTAAGCCTGGTCTTCAAGGCCACTTCTGTGCAGGAAACATGCACAGATCTAGAAGGAACATTCAGAAGCTAAGGAGCACCTCTGAGAAACTCCTTGATCTAGAGCAACAAAAGTGGAGTCCAAGCCTTGGCAAGGGAGGGTGCTCATGGTAAACAACCTGTAAGGGTCACACGCTCTTAGTAAAAGTCAACAGAAAGCAATGTAGCTTTGCAAGCACTGCAGTCAAGCTCAAAGTCATCTGGGGACCCAGAGAACCTTAAATCTTGAAATTAACTTAAGGTCACTTGTTTTGCTCATGCCCCAAAACACCTGAAAAAAGCTAAAGAAAATTCCCCCTGAAGGAAATAACCTTTAACTTCAAATTATTTCTACAAATAATTTTTTTAAATAAAACATCCAGCACACAACTAAATATGAGCAAAAAAGACAACATAGGCAAACAATCAACACAATGAAAAACAAGATAGATTCATAAGCACTCTAGTCAATGGAATTATGAGGAACAGACTGTAAAATAATGATGACTTACTATGCTCTTAGAATTAAAAGCATAATTTCCAAATATCTGCTGAGAACTAGAAATCATGAAAAGTGACATAAGGCCTTTGAAAAGATAACTAGACATTCTGTGGCTAAAATGCACACAAAAAAGGTAAGAATGCTCTGGATAGTACAATGGCAAATAAGACATAGGGAGAGAATTAATGAATAAGAGCTCAAAACAAGCTGCCTGTTTTTGGTAAGCAGATGGCATTCTGGTGATTACAAACCTCACTGGGGGCAAAATGGTCTTCAAGTTTATTTATGAATATTGCTATTTTATGGAGAAATTAATTGACTCTTACTCTCTCACACCTAATCCTAATTTAGGTTTGGGGAAGAACTCTAATAGGCCCATATAATATCCAGCATTCACCCTTGATCTAATCAACTGTGATTAGGAGAGTGATGCATCTTGAAATGTCCCCAAAATATATAGGTTAGAACTTGTACACAACAATTGGAGAGGCAGAACTTGGAAATTCAGATATGCATATAAACTTATGAATAAAACTTTGCCTTAAACTTTATTGAAAATTATAATTAGAAATCTTCAGAATATATTTTGCTATCTTTATTAACATTCCCCAGAATGTCTCTCTTCTTTTGAAATACTGAATATGCTCATTGTTGGTGAGTTTTCTGTTTTCCTACTTAAAGTGGGATCTCCAGGTCACTTATTGTAGGGATATTCATTTTGCTTCATCATTCTGTAGCATTTGATAACATTGACTGCTTTTCTTTCACTAGAAATTCTTACATTGGCTTATTTAACACCGTGCTTCCTGGTTTTCTTCAAAATTTCTGTCCTTTCTCCCTGTAATTTTACTGTGTTGCCTCTTCCTCTCCATCTTAACTATTGGGATTTTTTTAAAAGGCATTGCCCCAGGTTCTTCCTCTTATACTCACTCCCCAGGCAATTTCTTCCATGTTGAGAGCCTTCAGTTACCTATATGCAGTTATCTCAAATTTAATGTCTAGTCAGAATGACTCATTTTGTAAATCTTTGAATCCTCCAACTCAGTGTAATAACCAACAGGGGAAACTGAATGCAGGGTATATGGGAAGTCTCTGAATGATCTTCATAATTTTTCTATAAATTTAAAAACTTTTCTTTAAAATAAACTTTATTTTAAAAGGACTTGACAACCAAATTAAAACATTCAATAAATGAAGGCAAAGACTGTGATAAAAGAATGAATAAAACATTCAGTGCTGGAAAATGGAGAATCAAAATGTTCAAAATTGTAAAGAAAAGAAAATCTAATCCAAGGATTTTATGCTCAGCTAAATTAGCCTCTGATTTAAAGGCAGAGACAAACGGCTGGCTTTTCTGGAGAAGAAAGATAATGCAACAACATCCAGCTTAAAAAATAAAAAAATAAAAAATTTTAAGAGAAATTCAGAGAAAAAGGCTATGTTAGTTTGTTATCTATTGCTACATAAGAAATCTCCCCAAAACTTTCAACTTAATAGAACAAACATTTATTTTGTCACAACTTCTAAGGGTAAATAATTTGGTGGTGGTTTAGCTGGGTGGTTCTGACTCAGTCTCTAATGAGTCAAGATACAGGCTAGAGCTAGAGTCATATAAAGACTTGATTGAGTCTGGAGAATCTGCTAGAGGATCATTCACAAAGCTGCTGGCAAAATACTCAGTTTCCTTGCTGCTATTTGCAGGAGGCCTCCAAAATCTTTCACCAAGTAAATATCTCCTTAGGGCTGCGAGAGTTCTCTAATTACACAGCATCTGGCTTCCCCCAGAATGAGTAGTGAGGGAAGCCGCAGTGTCATTCATGTCCTAATCACAGATATCACTTTTTTCCACTCTCAAAAAGAAGTAGGGAGGTAAGTTTTGAAGGAAGCCATATTTAAAAATTTGTGGACATATTTTAAAATTTCCAGTGGAAAGAAGTACCAAAATATTAGTTTACTTATATTTACTATTAGAAAATTAATTGATATCATCTACAAATGTTTAGTGCAGCTAAGATTTTATTTTAATTCTTAATGGATTTATAGTATTTTTCCCCTTTAATATTATAGGCATATTTTAGGAACTAACATATCTTGTGGTAAAAGAAAAATTTATATGAAATCAGCCATTATTTAAGTCTCAATTCATTTTCTCTTTTTGGCCAGTATTAAGTACACACCATGATATATTACAATATCTTACCCATTCAATGCTATTTTTTGAATAACTGTGATATGCTGGTCCTCTCTTCTCTAAGAATATGACATGGAAGTTTTTCAGCCAAGAGTATACCAATTCTCCACCAATCTAGGGTAAATCTTACACTGTAATGAGTCATAATCCTGTTACCCATGATTCAGCATGTTTCATCCGTGTTTCTTTTTTTGGTTTGTTGGTTTTGGTTTTTTGAGACTGTTTCTCACTCTGTCGCCCAGGCTGGAGTACAGCGGTGTGATCTCGGCTCACTGCAACCTGTGCCTCCCTGATTCAAGTGATTATCCTGCCTTCATCTCCCAAGCAGCTGAGACTATAGGCGCACATCACCATGCCTGGCCAACTTTTGTATTTTTAGTAGAGACTGGATTTCACCATGTTGGCCAGGCTGGTCTCAAACTCCTGATCTCAAGTGATCTGCCTGCCTCAATCTCCCAAAGTGCTGGGAATACAGGTATGAGCCACCATGCCCGACCCAGCTGTGTTTCTTTACACTTTCTACCACCATCACACATAGCATCTTCTAGACTCACTCCTCAAAAATTTTAGAATGAGAAGGTCCAGATAACAATGTCTGTTACTCTTATTCATTCTTCTTCAAAAATGTACTTGATTCTTATGCTCCATTCCTACACTTGTTGCTCTGCTGATTCTGTCTTCTTGCGATATCCAAATCCCCATGGTGTTGGATCATTCCCATCAGAATAAAAATGTTATTATTTCTAATTCTCTTTATCTCAATGTTCTCTCCATTATTGCTCCATTTCTCTACTTCCCTTTACAAAATAAATAAATAAATAAAAGTTTTCCAAAGAGATGTTCATTACTTGCCACCACCAATTTCTTTCCTCTCATTCTCTTTTAAATCTACCATAATTAAAGTTGTGTTCCCAACACTATGTCAAAAGTAAGATCACTAATGATGTAAACCGTACTAAATCCAATGAGTGATTCTTACCCCTCATCCTACTGGAGGCATCAATAACATTTGACTTGTATTCCATGACATGTTATTGTCCTGGGTTTCTCCTACTTCACTGGCTGGTCCTTCTTGGTCTCTTTCACTTCTGGTCCTCATCCTCCTGAGCATTAAACATAGGAATGGAGCAGGTTTTAGTCCTGTACCTCTTCTCTATGTACATCAATCCATGGAGGCACTCTTCTGTCCCTTAGCTTTATGTACTACCTGTAGACTAAAATATCTGAATTTGTATAATTTCATATGGAACCCTCTGCACTTCAGATCTGTACATCCAACTGTCTATGTGACATCTCCATTTGATGTTTCATAGCCATACAAGACTGAACCTCTGATCTCCATCCCTTCCTCCTTCAACAACACTCCTCCTGCCCAAAGAACAAAAACAAAATCCTGCTCCAACCTCTGTCTTTCCCACTTCAGGCCCACACATGTAACCATTGGCGTTAGACCCTGGGGATTACACATGGGCCCAACAGCATAGACTTCTTCTCATTGAAGATGCATATCTGACTTCATCAAGAATGGAGTCTAAGTGTTCAGTATGTTATTAACCCTGCAGGAGACCAATCAGCCATTTGGTGACAACTTGATTTAATCAAACCACAACTTCCCCTGTTGGACTATTATGTATTTGGATAAACTAAGGCATAACTAACTCTTCAAAATTCCTTTTGGATCAGGCAGAAGCCACCCTCCAGGGAGCCTTTGTCTAAAATGGCACCTGGTTACTCTCAGCCTCTTCACTGTCTTGCTTTTGTCCCTCTTTTATCGGTTTCTCTTGGGGGGACTTCCTTAGTAAATCACTTGCACATGAATCCTTGAGGGAGGCTCTGCTTCTAAAGAATCCAACCTGAGGCACTATCATGAACACTGGCAAACACACTCTTCTTCCACTGGCCCCATGTTCTCAGAGTACAGCTGTATCTTTGTGCATTAAGCTCCAGCACCAGCAGTACTACGGTTTTGTGTAAGAATCTGGAGTCACCGCCACCTGATGCTACAATTCATTTACATTTAGAACTGTCCCTGTGAAAGTATTTTGTTCACATTATGTATTTGGTGTCTACAATAAGGAACCCTTGTGTCTTTGGCATATTCCATTCAGATCCAGAGGTAGAGACTTGCAGAAAGCTTTATTTTGAAAGGTTACATTAATTTCTTCTGACATATTTGGTGCAAGATGTGTGAGAAACTTATACATGGGGCCCTATTATGCAGCCAACTTAAAACAGATTTTAATTTTTATAAATAGTTAAGTTTTTAAGGTACAAAACTAAATACAAGTTTTAGATATGGTTGACATCTAGCAACAGTCTAAATATAGATAACAAAAATTTAACCATCTAAAAAGAAATACTAGTATTGAGTGATTGCTCTGGTTTTTAAGACTGCTTTAAGCAATCACTACATGTCACTCTAAGTTGTAACTTATTTGCTGAAGGAACATTCACATTTCATTCTTCCTAATTCAAACCTTGGTTTAAGAAAAAGCATAATTGGGAACTGAACTGAAATAACTTTGGATTTACTTTTTCAGCTAAACTGTTTTTTTTTTCATGTTTTAATTGCTCCCTAATTTCTCTATTATTGCTGCATCTCCTAAAATAAATTTTCCATCTGCTCTTTCCATGTTTGATTGTCATGTTGGTTCTCTTTGAAACTGCTAAACAAGCAGCTTTTCTAATCACAATTTGTGGCTGTGGTGCATTTCAATGCTCAGTCTGCATATAGAAAAGCCATTTGCTGTTAAAAAAATACAAAATAGATTGAATATAACTAGATAATTTCATTTGTGAGTATAGATTGTACTATGCAGCAGTTTTATTCCTACATTTAGTATTTTCTGGTGAAATGAACAATTTCTGGGAAAAAGTGATTAAAAGAGAACAGCAAACATCTGTGCATCTTTCTTTCAAATATTTCTCCAACTTTTATCAAACTCTCCAGAGTTTTTTGTTTAATTTAAAAAGGAATAGTTTATGTCTGTTAAAAGAAAATGAGTAAAATCCTGTAATTTATAATTATTAATAGAAAAATTTTTAAAAAAATATAAGGAAACATTTTGTGATGTAAATATATTTTACACTTCTCAGTAATACATTTACATTAAAGCAATTAAAACAATATCTCTGAGATTTAATAGTAGAGAAGACTAAAAGATAGTTAAAAACAAAATAATTTATACTGAGAAATTACAGATATAATAATAAAAACACATATTCTCAATAGTAAGTTTTAATTATCTATACAAGCTAATAGAAAAATTAGACTCTATGACTCAA
Organism: Cacajao melanocephalus; assembly: GCA_963573385.1. Classification (NCBI taxonomy): domain Eukaryota; kingdom Metazoa; phylum Chordata; class Mammalia; order Primates; family Pitheciidae; genus Cacajao; species Cacajao melanocephalus. The sequence goes on from CAUYLG010070583.1 coordinate 50,674, forward strand.
GGCATCCATTATCACTGATTGTTAAGCTATTATTTTCACCATTTAAAAGTGAATTATAAAGTATATAAACAGACCCTACTCTTAGGATAGTAAATTCATAAATTTGGGAAAGGGGCTTTGGCCACATGCTGTATAAGCCTTAAAGATCTCAGTATGTATTAGTATAGTAAGTTCACCACAGCAAGTTATTCTAAGGAATAATTTATAAGTTATCAGAGATGCAGACAAAGACAGACATTAAGTGACATTCATTGCAATGCTATTTATAATAACAACACCACCATAAATAATTTAACTGTTTAATAAAAGGGGATTGGTTTTATAAATAAGGATATATCCATATGGAAAATGAACTAGCAATTAAAAATCATTTTCGAGAAATATCTGATGGCCTCCTATACATGCTTGCAAATATAAAAATGAAGTTACAAAATAACATTCATATGATTATAATTTGTTAATAGAAATATAGATTATAAATTAGAAATTATGGCAAAGATACAAAAATGTTAGTGATTTTCTCTTGTGATGTTTTTGGTAACTTTTTCTTTATATGTGTATATTTTCCAAATTTTTACAGAAGTAATACTGTTTTTATAAAGGAAAACTAGAAAACTTTTTCTTTAAGCTTTTTACATTCATTGTGTTAAAACATTATTTTATACATATATCAGAGAGATGATTGAACATTAGCTTAATTAATCAATAGTATTAGTGTGGAAAGAAAAACATGGGCATATGACTTTAAGTTTGAGTAAAACATGCTTGAAGGAAGTCAGGAGTTGGTAATATTGTTTAATTTTTAGAGTAGTTTTTAACACAAAGAGACTGAGAACCTGTTACCTTTTCACCTCTTGTTTTAAACAGAATTATGTGGGTACAACCTGAATCTATGGGATGATATTTTGTACTCCAGGCCTGTCAATCCCCCCTCACCTTTTCAGAACACTAAACTAATAAACGGAATTATTTTTAAGAATAATGAAACAGAGAAAACGTGATCCATGAATTGGCTTCTTTGTTCTGCCAATTGACTAAGTGACACCTAGTCATCTCTAAGTGCCTGGAGAAAATAAAAGGCATTTCTTTTGTGAAGCTGATGAACAATTAGGCAATTGTGAAGCATTGAACACAAAGTGGAGAAAGCAATGTAATATTGTTTTATGCATCTCCCTCCCTTTCTCTTTTTATTTTTATTTTTGGAGAAAAAAATGCTTGAGGCAGATATTTTACTCTCTCTCCTACTCTCTAGCTTTTAAAATAATGATCAACATTTGCTATGGCTAACACAGAGGCATACAAGCCATGGTTCAAATGCAGAAGTTGTTTTCTAAGTCAAATAGCACATTTTTTAGAGAAAAATATGCTTCCAGGCTTTCTAACTTTGTTCAAAGTTCAGAAGGTCTGATAAGTGCTTCCAAATTTCAGTCCCTGCAACAGCTACAAAGTTTTCATGTTGGGGATTATCATACACTACTGTTTGCAACATTCATTATCTTTCAAATTCCACTGAGATATTATAGAGTCCATGCTAAAACTACAAAGGTTTTGAAATATACCAATTGTAAAGAATTGCCTCTGGATACTACAAAATAACAGTTATTTTTTATCAAGTTAATGCTAACATGGGCTATATTGTATGGAATCAAATGAAATAATGTACCAAGTCTACTTCATCATTTAATTCATACATTCACACATGTATGTATGTATACAGTATCTGTGGGATATGGAATGTGCAAGTCCCATATATAAAAGGGTGTCGTATTTGCATATAACCTATGCACATCCTCCTGTATACTTTAATCATCTCTAGATTACTTATAATACCTAACATAATGTAAATGCTTTATAAATAACTGTAATACTGTGTTGTTTAGGGGGAAATGACAAGAACAAAAAGTATGTACGTGTTCAGTATAGATACAACCATTCTTTTTTTCCCCCAAATATTTTTTATTGCAGTTGGTTGAATCCATGGATGTGTAACCCACAGATATGGAGAACTGACTGTGCATGTATACTTCTTTGTGTTTGAGGACACTTGTTCAAGGTGAACTACTCCGTAAAGCAACATGATAGATTGAAATCTTCAATATTACAAACACAGAAGTACTGGATAAAATATATTAAACAAATTTACCCACCGCATTTTTTTTTTCTGCCACAAATGGACCAAACTTAATGGGTGGCAGTAAACATTAGGCAGCCCACAAGCTGTGGGATATTGAATATAGGTTGAAAGAGAATAGAGCTGGGGTTATAACATCCACATGGACACAGAAGATATGGCCTTAAGGCAAAATTTCAGACCAGTAGAAAGCATCAAATAGAATAAAGAAAATTCTAACAATCTAATAGTACCTAAAAAGAGAAGGGCAAAAAGAAGCAAATGTGAAATATAGTAAATTAACATTCAGTATAATAGAAAAAGCTCAAATAGCTAGTAGCCACAATAAATATAAATTTAATTGATAAAATATAGATCTCAAAAATAAGTTCAAGTGAGTTTTCCAATTTTGGTTTTTGTGTCTTCTGTTATCCAAATATAAGAGACAACACAAAAAATGGAAATAAAGAAATAATCATCAGACCAATTCAACTATTTTTCCAAGAACTGAAGGAAAAAAATGGAGCAAATAATTATATACACATATGCCAAAATGTATGGCCATGAGATATTGTACCTCTGGTGAAAAAGAAGATCAGAAAAGCTTTAAGGTGTGGAAGTGGAAAGATTTCATATAAAGGATCTAGAAGGCAGATCTCTCAATAGTGACACTGGGAGACAAAAGAAAACGGAGGTTCTGTCTTTGGAATAGGAGAATATATTTGCAAATCATTTAACTTATAAGGGGTTAATATCCAAAATATATAAAGAACTCTTACAATGTAACAATTGAAGAAATAATAATACAATTTTAAAATGGACAAAGGACTTGAATAGACATTCCTCCAAAGATGATATATGAATGGTCAACAAGCACTTGAAAAGATGTGCAACCTTATTAGTCGTCAGGAAAATGAAACCAAAACTATAATGAGACATCACCTCACATCTATTAGGAAGTCCACAGTTAAAGCAACAGGAAAAAGCAAATCTTTGCAAAAATATAGAGAGATTAAAGTCCCTTGAGCACTGGTTTTGGGACTGTAAAATGGTACAGCACTGTGTAAATCAGTATGGAGATTTTTCAAAAAACTAAAAGTAGAATTACCATACGATCTAGCAATCCCACTTGTTGGCATATATATCCAAAGAACTGAAAGCAGAATCTCAAAGAGATTTTTGCACGCCCAAGATTATAGCAGCATTATTCACAATAGCCAAGAGGTGGAAACAACCCAAATGTCCATCCACAGATGAATGGATAAACAAAATGTATATACACATATAATGGAATATTGTTCAGCCTTCAAAAAAGAAGAAAATCTTGTCACATGCTGTATTATTCCATTTTCATGCTGCTGAAAAAGTCATACCTGTTCTGAACAATTTACAAAGGAAAGAAAGAAAGAAGTTTAATGGACTTATAGTTCCACACAGCTGAGGAGGCCTCACAATCATGTCAGAAGGCAAGAAGGAGCAAGTCGTGTCTTACGTGGATGGCAGCAGGCAAAAAGAGAGCTTGTGCAGGGAGACTCTCATTTTTAAAACCATCAGATCTCATGAGACTTACTCACTATGGCAAGAACATCACAGGAAAGACCCACTCCCATGATTCCATTATCTCCCAAAGGGTCCCTCCCACAATATGTGGGAATCATGGGAGCTACAAGATGAGATTTGGGTGCAGACACAAAGCTAAACCATATCCCATGCTACAACATGGATAAACCTTGCATAAATTACATTAAATGAAATTAACCTGTCACAAAAAGATAAATACTGTATGACTCCACTTACATGAGATATCTTATGTAGTCAAGCTCACAAAAATAATAAAATGAGGATTGTCAGGGGGTGTGGGAAGGCAGATTTAGGGAGTTTTTGTTCAATGTGTGTAGAGCTTCAGTTTTGCAAGTTGAAAAAGTTCTGAAGATCTGTTTTATGACAATGTGAATATTCTTAACACTATTGAACTGTACACTTAAAAATGGTTAAGATGGTAAATTTTATGTTATTAGTTTTTAATCACAATTTAAACATATATATATTTTTTAAGGAAATTTCTGTTCTTGTCAAGATAGAATAAATACACTTCAACCTGTCTCTCAAAATGAATGCAACTAAAATTCCTGAAGAGAATATATAGGACGGCTGAGGACTAAAAAATAAATGATAGCACCACTAAACAAGCAGTAAGTTAACAGATTTTTTTCATCTTTTATTTCCTGGCCTGAATGCAAATATAGTCCAAAACCCAATGCTGTATACAAGGTACAGACAGAAAGGGTTTCAAAAGAAGCTCTCTATTTCTGTTATGAGGGACCTCTTTTGTCAAAGACAATGAGGAACATTTTGTGTTTTTCTATGTTTTTTTGCTATCTCTTGTCTTACTACCCTACTCCATAGGAGATCACACAGTGGCAGTAGCAGAAACAGAAATGAGAACTTGAAAGATATTTACAACTTCATTAAAGAGAAAACCTCTCTGATCAGAGGACCTGTAGTCACAAGAACACAAGAGAATCCACTTACTTTTCCTTTTTATCTCTCTGTCTTCTTTTACCATTTTGCCCTGTAGGCACACAGGATAATGAAAAGTACATGGCAGAGCCAGAGAAGCAAGAACATCAGCTTTTAGCCAGAGAATCAGGAGAAGAGGGCTTCTGGGAACTATAAGGCATTGCAGAGATATGGAAGGAGCTTAAAAAAGCAACTCTATAAAGTTGTATATGAATGCCATGACTCACTCCTGTTCTGCATGTGCATGAATATGACCCTAAAGACCATAGCAAAAACTTTGAGAACTTAACCGTAGTCTCGACCACAACCTAGGACCCAGACAGTCCACTAAGTGGTATGCATGTGGGAATACCACTGAAAAGTCTTTAAAAACTGAACTGACATTGAAATCACAGAATACAAAAATAGATAGGGACCAGTCTGCAACTAACTGGATCAACTGCCTGCTAAAACAAACAATCAACTATCAACATTCGAGATAGGATTTAAACAAGACTAAGAGTTTGAAAATATGATACTTAAAAGCACAGTATACAATTCAAAATCACTTGGTATAGGAAGCACCAGAAACATTTCAACATCTCACAAGAAAACATGACACAAGAGTAACTACATCAAGATGTTACAGATATTGGTACTATCAAACACTTTAAAATAGTGAGTATGACCATGTTCTAGGAAGTAAGGCCAAGCATCCTTGAAATATATGGGAAAATTAGAAGTCTTAACAGGAAAATAGCCCATATAAATTAAGGTAAATTTTAGAACTGAAAAATGAAACAATGAAAATAAAAAATTTTCAAGTGAGGTCAATAGTATAATGGAAATAAAAGGGGAAAGATCAATGAACTTGAAGATAGATTTATAGAAATTATCTCATCTGAATGACAGAGAGAAAAAGATTGAAAAAATAGAGACCTGGGGACCTGTAGTACAATAATAAATGGTCTAAACTTATTTATATTTCCAGACATAGAGAAAAAAGAATGCATGCAGAACAAAATGTTTAAAAATGTAACGGCTGAAAGCATCCCAAATCTGGTGAAAAATGTAAACTTAGAATTTCAGAATGCTCAGCACACACAAAAATGATACAGCCAAAGAAATCTCTTCCAAAATATATATTATAATCAAACTGCTGAAAACTGAGGACAAAGAAAGAATCTTGAAAGCAGCCATAGAAAAATGATACATTACTAAATTTAACTTTAGATTTCTCTTCATAATCCATGAAAGACAGAAAGAAACAGCAACATTTTAAAGAGCTGGAGAAAAGGAACTATAAACCCGGAATTCTATATCCAATGAAAATATCGTTCAAGAATAACGGTGAAATAAAGACATTCTTGGATAAAGGAAAGCTAACATAATTTGTTACAAACTGACATGATGAAAAAGAATGAACCACTAAAGAAAGTGAAGCCACCTCTGCAAAGAGTACGTCAGTGAGAAAAATCTAACGTAGCTGACTCCATCTTGCTTCTAGCTTTGCAGGCTGGTTGTCTTCGCTCATTCCTGGTCGTAGGCCAAGCCAACAACGGGAGGATTTAGTTTACGTTTAACTTAGGAACAAGGATAATAATAGTCCTTCCCTAAAACTAAGCCCCTCTTTGCCTAGGGACCAAAAATGAGTGAAAAGCTACAAGATTAGAGTTCTAGAAGGGGCCTGAATTCTGGTAAAAGGTAAGCATAGGTTTTACAATCTCTTACTGCTCAGAAATCCTGTGGCTCAAGGTCACAAGATTTGTTATTTCTCCAATTGCTCCTATAGATAACATCACTATTATAGAACCTAAGATCGGTCTTTTGAGAAGTTTTTCCAATTTTTGCATTCTGAGAACTGACTGACCCCTCCAGGACCCATGGCTTATGACTCAATCTGTCCTGTGTCCCCCCACCCAGAGATGGAGTCAGCACACAAGGACCATTTTCATGACTTCATCCCCAACCAGTTAGCAGCATCCATTCCATAGCCCCAACTCAACAAAATTATCCATAAAAACTTAGCCTCTGAGTCCTCAGGGAGACTGATTTGAGTGACAGTAATATGGGAGGGGGGCAGAGAAGTGCTGGGTAGAGAAGGGCGTGGTCCCTGGTGAGGGCTCCACCCCTGAGCTTGTACCCACGGACCTAGGTGAGGACAGGCACTCCTGTTTACCCGCCAAAAGAGGTAAATCTAAAGCAGAGGGAGACTTTTGGGTGGCTGATGGAGGCCCTTGTTAGGTAGTAAGAATGAGACTGGAGAGAAGAAATCAATGTAACTTGAAGATGAGAGTGAATAAGAGAGAATTAAAGAGTAAAGTTAAAGTCACTGCTGGGGAATAAAGTAATCGATGTTATACTTTATTCAAAGTTTTCTAGTAGTTAACTGTAATTATTTCATCAAAGTTTGGAAATCTATCTTGGGTCTGTATGTGAAAAAGGGGATTTTTCCCAAAAAGAGAGTTTTGTTTTTCCTGGGAACTGAAAATTGGTAGGCTTTCATAAAGAGAAGGAAAGCAAATGAGTACAGTACTACTGGGGAGAGAAAATGTGTAGAAGGTGAAAGGAAGTAGGAACAAGCCTAAAATAGTGTACGCCTGAGATGGAAAGAAAACTAAATACAAATTGACCTAAAATATTGTTAAGTATTCAGTAGGTACCAAGCTGGGGAAATGCAACTGACACAGGAAGTCCTAGTGCTGTGTAACTGCACAGGTAACTGTAGGCATCACATTAGGCTGCTAGGTTTACACATTTTGAAGGTGATCATACTTCACTCAAGCACTTCATTAGTACGAGTTAAAAAGGAATGTTCCAGAACAGCAGGACTGCCCACCATGTCCCCACCCCCACCCACTTCACTCTCCCTCCCTGTAACAAGCATCCTACAATGGCCAAGTATTGGCAGAATCACAGTGTTTTGGCACTGACTCTGCAGGAAGAAAGTATCGTGGAGTATTGACAGTTACCAAGGAGGACTCTGAGTTTCCAGCTTTCTCTGTGTAACACTGTTGTAACAGGAATTAGGCTATGAATGTCAACCTCTGAGTTTCTGGAATTATCAAAAAGGAGGTTAGGTGAAAGAATCATGATAGGAAAGAAAGATAAGCTTGAGAAAGCCAAACGAGATTTGAAATATTCAATTTGAATAATCCATAGGTATGAATTTGTTTTCTTTCTCCAAAACTGAGAAAGTGAGGGAAGTCTTATTTATATATAGGACAAGTATATTCCAGCCATAATATAAATGAAACTTATTATTTCTCCGTCGTTAACATGAAACATGAGTTAGGATAGAAACATGATATTATCAATAAACAGAAATGTGAAGTTTTTGTCTCATGACTTCTCCAGCCTCCTAAACAGTCACTCAGAACTTTAATAGCTTGTTTTGTAAGGCAGGACCAATTTCCATGTTAAAAAAAAAAAAAAGGCTACCTGACTAAGGTCTGTCTACTTAAAAATTCCTTTTGAAATCTATTTGCTTGCTGCATAGATAGGTCAGATTCACAATTGAGATGATTACATAATTAATTAAAGGAGAAAGGATATTTATCTTGTCACTTAAACAAATTAACATTTTAGGTGTACCAGGAGTTCTCATTTTCATTTATTTATAATTATTAGAAATGTTTTTTAGATCTGGCACTTTTCTTCAAATTATGGATCTAATCATCTAGTTAGTTTCAAATCAGACCCAAAATAGATAACAGATATTATGAGCCTTTTAGCATTACCAAGTTTAATAAGTATTTTTTAAAATAATTTTTGTAAATTTTTTTCTGACACAAACTAGAGTTAAATACTTGAAACAGGGGGGAAAAAAAACCACCTCAACTCTAGTTTGATGATTTTGGTTCCAAATTGTGAAAAATAATTACTTCAATTTAAAAAGTAACTTTGTTTTCTATTACCATCTTAATATAAAACCTTCAAAAAATATGCGGTTCATCTGCCTGAACAGGGTGCACAGGACCAATTTACAGGAGGGGCTATGTAGTGTTGATGAAAATCGGTACTTGCTCTTTCCACTGGGCATCACATTGCATCTGTTTTTGTGACAGCATTGGATTCAGAAATTAAGCACAGCAGGAAGGAAGATCTTGCATAGATTTAAAATACATTGCATGTCTTGACATTATAGCCTGCTGTAAGTGGGGAAAGACTGAAAAACCCCCAACTGTACTTAGAGGACATTAAACTGTGTTTGTGAGGTGGGGAGATAGGTGCCTCCTTTTGAAGAATATTCATCCCGAAAGTTTACCAACAGCTAGTGCTGGTGTATCATTCTGATCGGAACACTTATGTAAAGATTATTTCCAGCATTTCTAACAATCAAATTTCCCAATTTCAGAAAAAGTGATCTCTATTATTACAGGCATTCTACAGTAATATAATACATTTACAAAACATAGAAAACAAAAATGTATATCTCAGCCAATTATAATAATACAAAGCAAACATCTACATTACCACCAACCAGGTCAAGAGCACTGCCAGCAGCCCAGAAACATCCTCATGCCTCCTCTAAATCATGTGTCTCTAAACATTGTACTTTAGTATTGCATATATATGGAATTTTTTACAGATAAAAATCTTAGAGTATGTATTTTTTGTTTCTGGGTTTCTTTTACCCACATTATGGTTGTGAGATTTATTCATGTGTGAAGATGAATATAATACCGTCATCTTGTTGCTGTGTAGCGGCCCATTGTGTGTATGCACACAACTTATTCAGTCTGCTGTTGATGGACATTTGGGTTGTTTCCAATTCTTGGGTGTTGTGAATAACGCTGCCATGAACAATGATGTAGAGCTGTCTTGGTGCATTTTGTATGGCTAGAAACTAAATCGCTAGAATACAGGAAAAATTCAACTTTAGAAGACAATTTTTAAAAGTTGTCAAATGTGCTTAATGTAATAGGCACTCTGCCAGCAACAGTATTCATGTAGCTCCACATGCTTACCAATATTTAGTCACATCAGTATTTTTCCTATTTTCCTGGCCACTGTGGTGGATATGAAGTGTGTAACATTGCTGTCTTAATTTGTGTTTTTCTGATTATTAGTAATGCAAACATCTTTTCATCTGTTTATTGGTCACTTAGATATTCTCTGCTGTGAAGTCTGTTTAAATGTTTTCTGTTTTTCTATTAGATTATCTGTGTTTGTCATATTGACTTGAAAAAGTCTTTATAGGTTCAAGATACAAACCTTTTGACCATTACTTGGGGTGAATGTATTCTCCTACTCCAGGGCTTACATTTTTACTTTCCTAAAAGTATTTTTTAATGTATGTCCTAAAGTTTAATATAGTAAAAACCTATCAGACATTTTTCCTTATGATTAGCACTTTTCAAGGCTCATTTAAAAAATCTGTGCCAACAGTTTACAATAGCAAAGACCTGGAACCAACTCGAATGCCCATTGATGATAGACTGGACAGGGAAAATGTGGCACATATACACCATGGAATATTATGCAGCCATCAAAAACGATGAGTTCGTGTCCTTTGTAGGGACATGGATGAACCTGGAAACCATCATTCTCAGCAAACTGACACAAGAACA
>CAUYLG010070585.1:0-15470 GCA_963573385.1 Cacajao melanocephalus
CATGCACCCGAGTGGCATTGCTGGGCTGAGTGGCCACCCGGTGTGGCAGTGCCACGCCTCTTCCCAGGTGCCGCATGTCGTGTCTTCACGCAGCGTGTGACGGCTCCAGTTTCCAGTGAGTTCACTTTTTTTTTTTTTTAAAGTTGGGGTTTCACCAGGATGGCCAGGCTGGTCTTGAACTCCTGACCTCAGGTGATCCACCCACCTTGGCCTCCCAAAGTGCTAGGATTACAGGGGTGAGCCACCTCGCCCGGCCTGAGTTCACTTTTAATGTTTGTTTTGTAAAAATCAGCCTTAGACAATCAGTGATCAGACTCTGTCTGGTCTCTGCTGTGGTGAATTATGGAGGCACCAGAGTCTCTCTCCAGCCCTTTGAGCACGGGAGCCCAGGGATCCTGTCTTGGAGTCATTTGAAATGGTGCAGACTTTACAAAGGGCTGATGGGCAGGTGGGGCTCGCTCGGCCTCCAGGCACAGCCCTCTTTGGGGTCCCTGACCGTCCATGCAGACAGCAGTCCTTCTCTGTGGATGAGTCCTGGGGCCACGCGTGGCAGGAGGAGGGTGGGTGGGGTGAATTTGGAGAAAAGTGGCAAGTTTTTGTTGATTTTTTTATTTTTATTTATTTATTTTTTTTGAGATGGGGTCTTGCTCTGTCACCTAGGCTGAAGTGCAGTGGTGCGATCTCAGCTTACTGCAGCCTCCACCTCCTGAGCTTGGGATTCTCCTGCCTCGGCCTCCCATGTAGCTGGGATTACAGGTACATGCCACCACGCCTGGCTAAGTTTTTAATTTTTTTATAGAGATGGGATCTCACTTTGTTGCTCAGACTGGTCACCAAAAGAGAAAAGTATTTGAAAGATTTGAAAGAAGAGCCATAGGTGTGGTCTCTGTCACTTCAGAGCTGCGGGTGCAGCTGTTTTGGTTCCTCCCGAAGGCTTCAGCTCCCAGACCTAAAATGCAGACAGGGCTTGGTTTGCTAAGAGCTTTCCCTCCCTGTCATCCAGGTGTGTCCACAGGCATGTCCGCAGGTGTCCACACAACCAGGTGTTGTGAATGTTTTTTCACGTCAAGTGAGCATCTCAGGAACCCCCAGTCACACCCTCATCTTACCCATCCCATGAGTTTTCTGGAACCACACACGGGCTAGGGAGCTTAAAAGAACGGAAATGCATTCTCGGTCTGGAGACCAGAAGTCTGAGATCAGGGTGCGGGTAGGCCCTGGCTCCCTCGGAGACCTTCAGGGGAGGCCCTCTTGCCCTGCAGCCTCTGGTGGCCTCCAGCCGTCTGAAGCCCGTGGCTGCGTGGCTCCCGCCTCTGACTCCATTGCCGCACGGCCCTTCACCCCATCTCCTGTGAGGACTCCAGTGGTGTGGGATGAGGGTCCGCCCCAGTGTTCATGACCTCGTCTTACCTGATCACATCTGCAGCAACCCTGTGTCCAACCAAGGTCACATTCTGAGATACCCTGGGGCTAAGGTTTCAGCTTCTGGGGGTACAACTCCACCCGTTAACGCTGATGAACGGCGATTTGTGTGACCAAATCTCTGGTGTTCCCAGTGTCGCAACCACAGTTTTAAATTTGCATGTTTAATGGGTTCTACATAGCTGTAATTGTTTCCTTAGGATAAACTCCTACAAGTGGAATTGCTGGGTCATGAACTTTTTTTTTAAGTGACAGGTCTTGCCCTGTTGCCCAGGCTGGAGTACAGTGGTGTGATCATGGCTCACTGCAGCCTCAATCTCCTGGCCTCAAGTGATCCTCCTACCTCAGCCTCCTGAGTAGTTGGGCCACAGATGCACACCACCACACCTGGCTTTTTTTTTAAGAGGTGATATCTTGCTGGGTTGTCCAGGCTGGTCTGGAACTCCTGGCTTTAAGCAATTTTCTAGTGATGGCTGTTTTTTTTTCAGACGAAGTCTCACTCTGTCACCCAGGCTGGAGTGCAGTGGCGAGATCTAAGCTCACTGCAACCTCCGCCTCCCAGGTTGAAGCAATTCTCCTGCCTCAGGCTTCTCCCACGTAGCTGGGACTATAGGTGCCTGCCACGTCGCTTGGCTGATTTTTGTGTTTTTAGTAGAGACAGGGTTTCACCATACTGACTAGGCTGGTCTTGAACTCCTGGCCTCATGATTCGCCCTCCTTGGCCTCCCAAAGTGCTGGGATTACAGGTGTGAGCCACCACACCCAGCCCCAGGATTACCTTTTAAGATAGGGTAGCTGTACTTTAAAACAGAGGTTGGCAAACTGCAGCCCATGGATTAAATGTGGATCACCTGCAGTTTTTTAAACCCATAAGCCAGGAATGAGTTTTATAATTTTAAGTGTTTTTTTTTTAAAAAAAGAATATTTCGTGACATGAAAAACTGTATGAAATCAGGTGTTGATGAATAAAGTTTTATTGGCACACGGTGTGCACATCTGCTCGCATGCCAGGGCTGAGCGGCTGTGACGGCCCCATATGGCCCACAAAGCTGAAAAGATTTGTTGTGAGGCCCTTTACATAATGCGTTGCTGATGCCAGGTCTCAACATCTAATTTGCATTCAAGTTGGTTTCAAAAATAAAAGTGCAGTGAATTCAACTGGGCCTGTCAAAGTGGTCATTGCATTTGGAACGTGGCGTTTTCCCCAGGTGTTGCATGTTTGTGCTGCTGAAGGTGGCTACCGTGGGCAGGGCCCCAGGCAGGCACCTTCGCTGTGCTCATGTCTTGGTTGCTGCTTGGAGCACCTGAGTCAGCAGGGAATATGTCCTTAGAGAGCAATGACAGGCAGGGCGGAGGGGCAGAGGGGCGGAGGGGCAGGGGGGCGGAGGGGCAGAGGGGCGGAAGGGCAGGGAGGCGGAGGGGTGGGGGTGGAGGGGTGGAGAGGCGTTGACTGCCACCAGACTCCTGCTGAGGTGGGTGCTCAGGGAGATGCTGTGGGGACCTCATCCTGGCTGGAGGACCCGAGGAGAGCCAAAGCCCCAGGCGGCACGGGGCTGCCAGGGGAGGTGCCCTCCTTCCTTCTAGAGCAAAGTCCTGGCCCACTGCCTGTTTAAAAGTACTTTTTTCAACAATACACATGGCAAAGTTTAAAGAATGTTGCAGGAAGCACCGCCCCTGCCCCTCCGAGGGGTCTGCCGTGGACATTTGCTGTGCTGGCACTGTCACCTAGTGTCACCCTGGCCACCATGCTCCCTGCTCTGTGCTCACCCATCCTCTTGCTTGAGGTTTTTGTTGTAAAATACACAGAATGTAAAATTGGCCATTACAGCCACCTTAAAGTGCACCACTCAGGCACTTATTTACGGTGTTAAGTGTCCATCACTGGTTCCTACTTCCAGAACATTCCATCCCAAGAAGAAACCTGTATCCACCAGCAGACCCTCCCCTGCACCCACCCCCAGTCCCTGCAGCCACTCAGCCGCCCCATGCTCTTTGGACTGGCCTGTTCCAGATGCTTCCCATGAGCGAATCACAGACCGTGTGGCCCTTGTGTCTGCTCCTTCCGTGGCGTGAAGCTTCCCAGGTCCCTGCACGGTGTGGAGGATTGGCGTGCTGTTCCTTTTGATGGCTGGGTAGCGTGCCGGGTACGTGCGTGAGATTCCCGAGGCATTACACGACCACAGGCCAGGTGGCCTGAGACACAGAGATGTATTCTCGCTGGGTTCTGGAGGCCAGAAGTGCCGGTCAAGGTGTCAGCCAGGTCCTCCCTCTGGAGGCTCTCGGGGAGGGTCCTTGCTGTCCCTGGCTGGTGGCTGCACGACTCCAGTCTCGTCCCCGGCCCTCAGGCAGCCTCGCTGCTGCACGTCTGTCTGTAGCTCCCTGCCCTCATAAAGGCCCAGTCATAGGATTGAAGCCTACCCTGGCCCAGCGTGGCCTCATCGTGGCTCACGACACCTGCAGATACCCTGCTTCCAAGCACGGCCGCACCCGTGTATTACGCACACGCCGCACTTTGTCGTCCGCTCATGGTGCTGTGGGTGCTCCTGCCTTTTGGCCACTAAGTCACGCTGCCCTGGACGCACGTATGCAGGTCTGTGTGCAGATGTAAGTTTCAGTCTTGGGTGTGTAGCTGGGAGTGGAATTGGCAGCATGGAACCGCAGGGTCACTTGATAACTAGGCTTGGGTTTTGGGGGATGGTGACTAGTCGATTCTGAAATCTATATCTGTGCAACAGACATATGAGGGCTTGTGCATTGACGATGAAAATAGATGCGCGTGTTGAGGGCCTGGCTCCCTGCGAGCACACAGGTGCTAGTGTCAGCAGGGAGGAAGCAGGCTGAAGGACACATTCCCCATGTGAACACCAAGCAGAGGTGAAGGTGACGTCGAGTGGCGGCCCCGTGGCACACACAGGTGCTGCTGGGGTTTGGCCGAGCTCTACGCTGCAGGCATAGGGTGGCACCAGCTCCCACGGTCCTGACACGCTCTTGGCACCCCAGGCAGCTCCCCACGCCGGAAGCGCCACCTACAGAAGGAGCTCACTCCTCCTCTCCATTCTCTTCCTCCAGATGGGATGGGGCGACCTCGGGGTGTATGGAGAGCCCTCCAGAGAGACCCCGAATTTGGACCGGATGGCTGCAGAAGGCATGCTTTTCCCAAACTTCTATTCTGCCAACCCCCTGTGCTCGCCGTGTAAGTCAGTGCAGCCCTCGCCCCCGAGGAGGGGGGCCCCACAGGCCAAGGCCTCCCATGTTCTTGCAGCCCTGACTCTGGCAGCCACATCAACCTTGTCTACCCCCGGGAGGTGCAGGGAGGGCGGCAGGTGGGCTCAGGCCTTCCTCATTGGTCCCTGCCTGGCTCCGTGTCACATGGGCTGCAGCGCCCGCTGGGTTTTCAGGGTGGAAGTGGCCGTGCTGTTGGCGGCTGCCGCTCTCTGTTCCCAGAGTGGGTGCTGTGCCCACCTGGGGAGAGGCGCTGCAGCGTGGCTCCGTCTCGGGGTGTCTCCTGCTGGAGACAGAAACACGTGGTGCTGTTTGTGAGGAAAAGGGGAAAGCAGGGCACGGGGCCAGTGCTCAGGGATGGGGGGATGCGGACCTGCACGCCCAGTGGGCATCCCAGGGGTCAGCACAGGAGGACAGGGCCATGTGGACCTGCACCCCCAGCGGGTATCCCGGGAGCCTGGGAGAGCAGGCGGGGCCTCGGGGACAACGCTGAGCCATAGCATCCATTTCAGTGCAGCGGGTGCTGTGCCCCCAGGTGGTGGAGACACAGGATTGACAGATGTGGCGGCCCCTTGTCACCTGCGCTTGCCTCGTCAGTCAAGCATCTGTCTACCTGGCGGAGCTCTTGCTGATGAGAGTGTGGGTCTGAGCGCCACGCTTCTCATCCAGTTTCTGTTTCTGTCATCTGCATGTAGCCAGGGCGGCCCTGCTCACGGGACGGTTGCCCATTCGCAACGGCTTCTACACCACCAACGCCCACGCCAGAAACGGTAGGCTGCCCGCCGCTGCCTCCAGGGCTGAACTTAGGGTGTAGGGTTGGGCCAGTGTCTCCTGCCCGCCCTCCTTCGTGGCCTGGGTTCTGTGGAGCACTACCTGGTAGCCAGGGTGCCACACTTCATATCTGCTATGACAGGCAGGGTGCAGGTGGTGCTGGGGCCTCCGGGAGTCGGGGGGAAGTGTGGGCTCCCCCTGGCTGATTTCCTTCCCTGCCCTCGTCCAGTGAGGACAGAGCGGAGGGTGCTCAGTTCGCCCTAAGGAGCTCCCCTGCTCCCAGGAGGGTGAGCCGAGCACCCATGGGGAGGCTGGGGCTGTGGCGTCAGTGGCAGTTCTGGAATGATCTGGAATCGCTGTGCTCGTGGGGTTTGGATGGGATTCCTAGGGGCATCTCACAGGGGAAGTTGGATTTCCAGGGGCCTTTGAGGAAAGGGAAGGATGGGGGACGCCTGGGTGAGGCAGTATAGCATCACATGGTGTGTTTCAGAGTCCCTGGAGACCAGGTGGGAGGGAGGCTGGCCTGAGAGGCAGGGTGGGGCCTGAGGCTGGGCCAAAGGCCCAGGGAAGGTGCTGGAGGCACAGAGTCCACCCCATCCCCACTCTCGGTGATGGCACTGACTCCGAAGGATGCCTGGAAAAGTCCTGGGAAGCGCCAAGCTCTGTGGATGCACAGCCCCGGCCACAGCCTTTCATCTTGAGGGGCCAGGGTCCTGTCAGGGTGAGGTGGGTGGTAGCTTCTCAGGGTCTACCCAGGGCTCACTCAGCGCTGCTCTTCCAGCCTACACGCCGCAGGAGATTGTGGGCGGTATCCCGGATTCGGAGCAGCTCCTGCCGGAGCTTCTGAAGGAGGCCGGCTACGTCAGCAAGATCGTCGGCAAGTGGTGAGTCCCAGCCGCGCCCACCCGGGCGTCCTGCTCCACTGAGTTTCTGGCCTCGGTCACAGGGGACGTGGCTGCAGGTTTCCACGTGAGTCCCAGCTGCGCCTGCGCGGGCGTCCGGCTCCACCCACTGTCTGGCCTTGGTCACAAGGGACGTGGCTGCAGGTTTCCATACCAGGAAGGCTTCTTGGGTGGGGACAGAAGCTGAATTCTGGGTGTTCTGGTGTCACCATCGCCCTAGTACAACCTGGCGCAGCCTTGCCAGCAGGGTCTCAGGTCACCAGGCCAGGCCCGCAGCTGTGAGCACCTTGAAGCATCAGACTCCACAGGCCTGTTACTGTCCTCCAGTGAGTCACGGCCCCCAGCACTTACTGCCACTGCCCCCGGCTGCCTCCTACCACATCGTCCCTGGAGGGGCCACGTCATTACACACGAGAGCCATGGCGCAAGAGATGCCTGTCCGCCGCAGGGACCTGTTTGATGGTGGACACTCTGCTCTAAACTACAGAGAAGCCACCAGGAAGGAGAGGAACCACCCAGCAGTTGAAATCCTAGCCTGGTGAGAGCTCGGGAGCTACACAGCATCCCGGGCCACTGTTTCAGGCATATGGGACATTTCATTTTTTCTGCTCCCTGGGATGCCCCAGTGAGCCTGGAGGGTTGG
This sequence comes from Cacajao melanocephalus, assembly GCA_963573385.1. NCBI lineage: Eukaryota > Metazoa > Chordata > Mammalia > Primates > Pitheciidae > Cacajao > Cacajao melanocephalus. Next base: position 6,961 of record CAUYLG010070585.1, read on the forward strand.
GTCCGAGTCACATGTCCTGCATTTCTCTCCATCTGTTGGAGCATTCCCCACCTGTCAGACCTGCGTGCCCCTCCTCCAGGAAGCCCACCTGTTTTCCCACCTCTGTGCTTCCCTGCCTACGGCCTGCAGCTCCTGCCGGCCCCTTTCAATGGCTGCTTCTTGGATGTAGATGGTCACGGCAGCTAGAATTTGCTGAGACTAATAGATGAGGAGGACCCAGAGGCTGCCTAGGGTGTGCTTTGTCACACTTCAGGCAAGAGGACGCAGCCCGGGGAGCTGAGCGCTCAGAAAGCACAGCGCGGAGCTGATGGGCACACAGGGAGGGCAGGCCCCATGCGGCCGGAACAGTCCCCAGCCAATACCAGGGGCCGTGGCAGAAGTCCGCCCCCGACGGCCACGGGAGCACGTCAGGGCTGTGCCAACAGAAAGAGAGCCGGTGGCCGCTCTGGGTGAAAGCCCCACAGTGGCCAGAGCTCTCTGCCTGGCCTGGTGGCTGTGTCTTGGGCCCAGCGGCCTCCTATGCATGCTCATTGGTGCAGGTGGCCAGAGCTGGAAAGGGAGCAGGTCTCCAGAGAGGCCTCGAGGCTCCTGAACACCCATCAGCAGGAGAGAGGGGACCCCGAGGACTGGGAGCAGGAGCCAGGCAGGCCCTGAAGCCACAGCTTCTCCTGGGCTCAGGACAGGGTACAGTGGCTAGGTGGCCGGGCCGGATTCCTCCTGGGCTCAGGACACGGTGCGGTGGCTTGATGGCTGGACTGGGTCCTGCAGCAACTGCTCAGGCAGGTGGGGGAGGTCCCCATCCCAGCAGGGTCCCCTCTCAGGGGAGTGGTAGTATTGTCAGCCATGACTCAGACTTCCCTGCGGCACCTCACCTGGACTCGAACAGAAGCTGCTTGATCTGCCTGAAAACACGCGGGTGTACAGTGCAGGGGCTCGAGTTCCAGAGGGCTGTGGACGCCCCCTGCTCCGGCTCACCTGCTGGGAGGGCTGGGCTCACTGCTGCTCGGGAAAAAGTGCGTGGATCCACAGCATAGTCTGTGTAGGTTCCTGCGTGTGTGCTTCCCCTAAGGAAGGCCTTTGTGCTGGCGGACATAGACACACAAGTCCCCTGTGGCTGGCTGGTGCCCTGCCTGGCGTGTTGAGGAATGATGGGTGCTCTGGCAATGAGCCCAAGGGCTGAAAACACGAAGGAAACAGCCCTGAGTTGGCATCCAAAGGAGCTCTGAGGTCATGGAGCGGAGTAGGTGAGCCTTCCTGAGACAGGAGATGGAGGGGCAGCTGTCCTGAGAGAGGAGGTGGAGGAGCCGCTCTCATTAGAGAGGAGGTGGAGCGGCAGCTCAGGGCAGAGTCCGTGTCTAGGGAGGCTGCCAGCACTGAACCCGCAGGGCCTCAGCCACCGCCGTGCCAGCCTGCTCCCTCACAAGCGGGGAAACCCAGGCCCGTACTGGGCTCCCTCCAGCCTCCACCTTCTTGCAGCCCAGCCTTCTTTCAAGGCCCCCTCTGACTCTCCCCAGCCAGTGACAGAGCAGGTGCATTGTGACCTGAGACCCGTGTGACTCTGCAGGATCCCCCGTGAGCGCTCAGGCTGGGGCCTTCCTGCTGGCCTCCACCCGGTGGGCCCACGTGCAGCTTAGACGTCGGCTTTTGGGATGATGCTTTCCAAGCTATAGCTGCAGAAGACCTTCCTCAGACAACACTGGAGTGACAGGAGAGCCGCCTGCGGCCTCGCCTCAGAGCAGCTCACTCAAGGCAGCGTCATAGCACCTCTCCTGCAGCGCGTTCTGAAGAGCAGCTGCAAGCTCGACTTCTTCCAGGACAGGACAGGCCACACAGGGAAACCCGCACGGCTGGACTCGGGGCCGGGGCCAGTGGGCACAGAGGTGCTGCTTGGAAGACTGCTGTTGGCCAGAGGCCGCGAGATTAAATGCCCCTAAAGGGAAGGCGCGTGTGGGTGGGGTGGACGCTCCAGGTCTGTGGGGGTCATCAGATAGGGGGTGCTGGGCGGGTTCTGAAGGGTTCTGGCAGTCCTGGGGTGTGATGCCTGCCGAAGGCCATTCTGAGCAGGGGAACCTTTGCCCCAGGAAAGCAGTTAGTGGTGGTTACGAGCATGGCCGCACTGCCACGTTCTCTTGTCATCGTTCCAATCTCCACTTCTGCCCGGGCTCTGGGAACCTGGGTGCACCTGGCAGGCCACGGGGCTCCCGCAGCGGCACGCAACACCCTGCCCAGCCATCGTAGCTGTCGCCCTCAACCGCAGCAGCACACCTGACCCCACCCAGCCGCCATCCTGGCAGCCATCGCCCTGAACTGGAGAAGAGACTTGCCCTGGTGTGGAGAGACCCAGTGATTATCTGCAGAGGCTTTCTGCCCTGGAAAACCCAGAGGAGAAACACTTGTGTTCGAGACACAACCCACCAAGCATTCCTGGGAATTCAGAAGAAGTGGAAGGAGCCTGAGTCTGGAGCCAGGGCCTTGAGTGGCATGCCAGGCGGGTTACAGGTGGCAGGGAGACTCCTCAGGATGTGCCAGCCTTCACAGTGCAGGGAACCCGGCCGCCACCATGCCTGGCACCCTTGCTTGTGCCCAGCCAGTCTGCAGGGGAGGCGGGCAGTGCCAGCACCCTCCTCAGAGGGAGGCCTTGGTCTCCTGCCCTTGCTGTGCCCAGGCATAGCCTCTGTCAGGGCCGGAGGGTGCTTGTCTTACCAAGAATTTTGTGCAGATGGTGGATTTGTTGCTGCTCAGAGTGTCCCCACGTGAGATCCCTGACATGTCCTGGGTTCCTGTTTCTAGGCATCTGGGTCACAGGCCCCAGTTCCACCCACTGAAGCGTGGATTTGATGAGTGGTTCGGATCCCCCAACTGTCACTTTGGACCTTATGACAACAAGGCCAGGCCCAACATCCCTGTGTACAGAGACTGGGAGATGGTTGGCAGGTAATGGAGCCCCGCTCCACTCCTTCCCTTCCTGGGCCCTGAACCGTAGTGCCCAGTGCACCTGCCCCCTGCCCTGTGTCTGGCGCTGGTGGCCTCAAGCCGCCTGCTCACAAGGGCTGGGCTGGGCTGGCCCAGGTATGGAGGGCTTTGTTTCGGCGGCTTCTGTCCCACAGAGTCTTGCTGCAGAGTCTGTGAGACTTGCGCCTGGGGTGACTTCCAACCTCAGAGTCGTAGATCCCTCTAACTGTCCTGAGAGTGGAAGGCCCCAGCACGGTGAGCGCACGCCATCTGCACTCGCTGATGGGGTTCTGCCATGCGGTCCATGGGTGGGGAGGCCGGCTGTGCTCTGGACGTCCAGGGATACAGGCAGGACAGGAGGTGGGATGAAACCCCTACTGTGAGCCACACCAGCAGCAAGCCGCCATCTGGACAGAGCCATCCTGGTGCCTAGGTGTGAGGCAGCACCTCTGATGTGCCAGTGCCCAGGTCAGCGACCCTCATCTTTTGTGAATTTTGTTTGGATTAACTTGACTCTTTTTTTTTTTTTTTGAGACAGAGCCTCACACTGTCACCCAGAATGGAGCGCAGTGGCAGGATCCTGGCTCACTGCAACCTCCACCTTTCAGGTTTAAGCAATTCTCCTGCCTCAGCCTCCCAAGTAGTTGGCACTACAGGCGTGCACCACCACACCCAGCTAGTTTTTGTATTTTTAGTAGAGGTGGGGTTTCACCATGTTAGCCAGGATGGTCTCGATCTCTTGACCTCGTGATCCGCCTGCCTCGGCCTCCCAAAGTGCTGGGATTACAGGTGTGAACCACTGCGCCTGGCTAGCTTGACTCTTCTTGACGGAAGTGCTCATTCATTACATGACGGTGGACCAGCAGCAGCACCAGCTTGCTGCCTTTTCTGGATAGAGCTCCATGGGGGTATGGGAGTCTCCGCCCCTGTTTGAAGTGTGCAGTGCTGTGGTTTGCAGTAGGAGGAGGCTGGGACAGCCAGCCCCGCAGCCTGAGCGGTCACTCCCCAGTCCCAGCCCTGCGTAACCACAGCCACCTCACTGCCTTCACCCTAGTGTCGCACCCGCTGTCCCGTCCCCTCCTCTTCCCCCAGGCAGGTTGTTACAGCACCGACCTCAGCCAGGTCATCAGATGCAAGACCGTGCCCTGGGGAGCAAGGCCCGTGTCCAGCTTGCCCTGTTTCCTCAGTGGACATTTCATTTCCAGCCTTCTTTTTTTTCCCCCCAAAATAGAGTCTTGCTCTGTCACCCAGGCTGGAGTGCAGTAGCATGATCTCAGCTCACTGCAACCTCTGCCTCCCGGGTTCAAGCAATTCTCCTGCCTCAGCCTCCTAAGTAGCTGGGATTACAGGCACCTGCCACCACGCCTGGCTAACTTTTGTATTTTTAGTAGAGATGGGGTTTCAACATGTTGGCCAAACGGGGCTCAAACTCCTGGCTTCATCATCCGCTCTCCTCAGCCTTCCAAAGTGCTGGGATTACAGGGCCGAGCCACTGCGCCCGACCCCCGCCTTTGCCGGTGAAGACAGGGAGAAGGGGACTTCCTTGGCCTAAGTTCTGACGTCTGTGTGGATCTGTATTTTCTTCAGATATTATGAAGAATTTCCTATTAATCTGAAGACGGGGGAAGCCAACCTTACCCAGATCTACCTGCAGGTGACGGAACTGCACCAGCTGCGCTCTGTGGGAGGCGTGGGGAGGTGGCCTCAGGCCGGAGGAGAACGGTGTGGCTCTCTCCACAGGAAGCCCTGGACTTCATTAAGAGACAGGCGCGGCGCCGCCCCTTTTTCCTCTACTGGGCTGTGGACGCCACGCACGCACCCATCTACGCCTCCAAACCCTTCTTGGGCACCAGTCGGCGAGGGCGGTGAGTCCTGACTCCAAGGAGCACAGACTGCCTGGAGGCCTCCGCTGTGCTTGACTCCTGCAGAGATGGGGCACTCAGTACCATGGCGTTTAGTTCCCATTGTGGAAAGGCCAGAGCAGCCCTGCCCCTTTGAAGCCATCTGCTGGCCTGGGCTTAGCCGGGGAGGGCTGCGGTGGGCGTCCAGGCTTTGTCCTTCGTAAGCCACGTGAACTTGAACTCAGGCCTTTCTTCTTGTTCTGGGAAGAGGCAGGCAGTTTCACCGTCGTCCGTGACGTTATGATTTAAGGTACTCCGTGAATCACAGTATGCCGCTGACCGCCTGATCCATCTGTCACCGTCCCCCCAGGTACGGAGACGCCGTCCGGGAGATGGATGACAGCATTGGGAAGATGCTTCAGCTCCTCCAGGACCTGCGCGTCGCAGACAGCACCTTCGTCTTCTTCACATCGGACAATGGCGCCGCCCTCATTTCCGCTCCTGAACAAGGTGAGCGCTCACCGCCGCTTCCCATGGTTTCTTTGCAGGCAGCACGTCGCTAAGAGCGCCTGGACTGGCTGCAACCTGCAGGGTCTGTAGAGGGCGAGCTTGAAGGTCCCTCCAGGTCCAATGTGAGGAGCAGATGTCACTGAGCCTCGAGCAAGGCCAGTGGCCCTTCTGGCCTAGGACTAGCCTGGAAGCAGGAGAGGCTTTGAACTTGGGGGCGGGAAAGACGTGACACAGGGGAGAAAGTTTGTCTTGGAAGAGGCTGACGCCTCCCAAAGAGTGACCCCAGAGACTAGAGGCTTTGGAGGCTGGGTGGAAAAGCAGGCCGGTGGAGCGGGGTGTCCCAGCAGAGATGGGGGCAGACACTCAAGACCCAGCGCAGCCCTGTGAGTTTGGCCTGAGCCTGGTCACCTAGGGGCCTGGACCTGAGCCATGAAGATGGCTCCTGCCCCCGCCACGGCCCCGTTGAGCCATTCCCGCGATGAAACACCTCAGCCTTTCTCCCACACGGTACTGAGGAACACCTGACCCATCCCCAGCGCCCATCTGAACTCGCCTCTTCCCAGACCAAGAGAGGGGCCCTTGCAGCCCGGTGTCCTTCGGGGAAAGGGGGCTTCAGGGTTTCAGGTGATAGAAACTAGCACAGCTGAAAGCCAAGACAGAAGCATGGTGGCCCCAGATCAGCGCCCAGGTGGCTGGCCAGCCAGGGGCTCCCTCGTGCCACATCCCACCTGACAGCTCCCCTGGGTGAGCTTGGCTCTCATGCAGACCCTCCAGACAGCCCCATCTCCCACCCACCGGAGTCAGAGGCCCCCCATGGGCTGCAGGCAGCTCCCAGGAGGGAGGGTGCTGGGTCAGGGGGGAGAGTGGTATTGGCTGTCATTCCCCATGGGGAGCCTGGGGGGGTCCCACCTTGGCGCCAGCACCCACAACCACCAGCCAGCAGTGGCGAGGGCTCCAGCGACCTGAGTCTTCGTTTCTAAATGATGGAATATTTCATACAAACAGAAATGGCCTAAGGCCAGGCGCAGTGGCTCACGCCTGTAATCCCAGCACTTTGGGAGGCCGAGGCAGACAGATCACCTGAGGTCAGGAGTTCAAGAGCAGCCTGACTAACATGGAGAAACCCTGTCTCTACTAAAAATAGAAAATTAGCCGGGTGTGGTGGTGCATGGCTGTCATCCCAGCTACTCGGGAGGCTGAGGCAGAAGAATCACTTGAACCCGGGAGATGGAGGTTGCAGTGAGCCGAGATTGCGCCGTTGTACTCCAGCCTGGGCAACAAGAGTGAAACTTAGTCTCAAAAGAAAAAAAAAGAAAAACAGAAACGCCTATGTACCGATTTATAGTAAGATGAGAACGCACACACCTAGCACCCAGCTTAAAACTAGAAACAGGACATCTGAGAGAAAGTGGGGGAGGGGAGGGGGGAGAGGAAGGAAGGAGGGAGCGCGAGAGGAAAGAAGGAAGAAACACAGCACAGCCTCCCGTGATCCCTGGGTGTCCCCCGGAAGTGGCCACTGTCCCCAGTTGAGTGTCCTCTGTCCCTGATGGGTTCTGTGGCTCTGCCACTGCAAGCAGGGCCCTCCCTGAGCCAGGCCAGGTTCTGGGCATGTTCACCTGTGAGGGACACAGAGCTGCCCTCGAGGCTCCGTCCAGAGCCTTCCCACGCTGCCACTCGGACGGGGGTTGGATGGCGACGCAGGAAGGAGCTGTGGTGACTTAGCCATCCCAGGCGGTTCAGTTTTTCACCGCCAGAAAAACTTCTTATTTCTTTTTTTGGAGACAAGGTCTTGCTCTGTTGCCCAGGCTGGAGTGCAGTGGCGTGATTTCAGCACACAGCAGCCTTGAGCTCCTGGGCTCAGGCGATCCTCCCACCTCGGCCTCATGAATAGTGGGGACTACAAGGTGTGCCACCACACCCAGCTAATTTTTGTATTTTTTGCAGAGATGGGGTTTAGCCATGGTCTCCCTTTAGTAGACCAGCCCAGGCTAGTTTTGAACTCTCAGGTTCAAGCCGTCCACCTGCTTTGGCCCCTAGGGTACTGGAATTGCAGGTGTGAGCTGCTCAGCCGGACCCTTCATTTCTTTCTCCCCTTTTTTCTGGGGACTCAAAGGCGAGAGCCTCAGGTGGCTCAGGCAACAGCAGCAGGGGTGACTTTTGTGCCTCTGGCTTGGGCCCCCCAGCCCCTTCCTCTGTCTGGGAGTGAGCTGGGGGTGGTGTGGTCAGGGCTGGGGTGCTTTGCCCTGTGACCACTTCCCACAAGTGATAGTTGAGGGACCAAAATCCAGTCTTGGGGGCTTGTCAGAAACACATATTCCTGCACCCCACCATGATCGACTGAGTCAGAACTGTGGGGGGCAGGAGTTGCCTGCATTTTACAGAGCACCCCAAACTCAGGCACTGGCGCCCGGGGCTCTGCTGTGGGAGTGTGTGTTTCTAAGTCCTGTTGACAGGCTTACATTTCCGTTTCGTCACTGGGCACAACGTCCCACTTTCTCCAGGAGACTTTGCAGCCGCAGCATCAGGCAGTGGTACGATCTCAGCTCACTCCAACCTCCACCTCCCAGGTTCAAGCCATTCTTCTGCCTCAACCTCCCGAGTAGCCGGCATTACAGGCGTGCACCACCACACCCGGCTAATCTTTTGTATTTTTAGTAGATACGGGGTTTCACCTTGTTAGCCAGGTTGGTCTCGACCTCCTGACCTCATGATCTCCCCGCCTCGGCCTCCCGTAGTGCTGGGATGACAAGGCTCAGATTTTGCACTGGAGCCAGAGTGCCCTTTGTCACCACTGAGTCTCAGTGACTCAGTGTCACCTGGGGAGGGAGGGGGAGGGCTTGGCAAGGTCGGGTCCCAGTGGCCTGACTTGCAGCCCTTCTCTCTCAGGTGGCAGCAACGGCCCCTTTCTGTGTGGGAAGCAGACCACGTTTGAAGGTGGGATGAGGGAACCTGCCCTCGCGTGGTGGCCAGGGCACATCGCCGCAGGCCAGGTGAGTCAACGTCAGCCTGTCTGCTGGGCAGCAGGTCCAGGCCTGCGGTCATCCTAGGGTGGAGCCCCTTACTGCGCATCTCCCCAGGCACACCCGTGCCCATCTTCACCACTCTCCACCCCCCACTCACCCCGTGCTCAGCGTCACCACTCTCCACCCCCCACTCACCCCGTGCTCAGCGTCACCACTCTCCACCCCCCACTCACCCCGTGCTCAG